>JABJVR010005578.1:0-13389 GCA_025773905.1 Chitala chitala | reverse complement strand
CAGTAGTGCATACAGTAATGTGTACAGTAAGGTGTACAGTAGTGCATACAGTAATGTGTACAGTAAGGTGTACAGTAATGCGTATAGTAATGTGTACAGTAAGGTATACAGTAGTGCATACAGTAATGTGTACAGTAAGGTGTACAGTAGTGCATACAGTAATTTGTACAGTAAGGTGTACAGTAATGTGTACAGTAATGTGTACAGTAATGCATTCCATTTTCCATTTTAGTTAACAGGATTATACTGAACATAACACCATGATAACATATGCTAATTACAGCACCCAGGGTGAGTTATGAATTGTCACACACAGCAGATAACTGGAATGTTCTTGACAAAGAATTTGGATCTGCTATCTCTTTCAGGCTCTAAATTCATAGCCTTCAACCTCCAGCAGGTTCTCCTGTCAAAAAAATGCATTTCTGATCTCTGCAAACTCAGTCCAGCACTGGAAAGGATGCAGTGACCTTTCAGACACTACATTCTAGTTTTCAAAACTCAGCATGAGGGGTATTAATTAAAGAGCTTACATTTCAAATGCTGAAATCATATATTTTACATTCTAATGGATTTTGTATATATATAAAGGATTGCCAAAAATGAATTTCATGTCTACCACCATCACGCCATCCAGCACGCTTTTAAACATGGGCAGATCTAGGGACGGGCCACAGGACCACGGACCCCATCTGAAATCTGATTGGCCCCTGTAATGCCCTCCTCCTGTCAGTCACTAGTCACTTTAGAAAAGAATGACATATCTATGTAAGATATATGGTTGGCCCCTCTATTTTAAATACAGTCCCTTTATGGCCCCCATTTAAATATAATCTTAGACCCACCCCTGCTTTTAACTTAATTTTACTGCACATCTCCAAGCACTGGTTCACATTGCTGTAGTTATACAACATTTTCTGTGAAAAACATAATTGGAAAATTTATTTACATCAGATAGCAAGTGCGCTGAACATTCTAATTAAAGCATGTATAGGCACATACTAAATCCAATTTCCACATTTTTCAAATATCAATTAAAACAAGTGCTTTAATCAAGTTTAAAGTATGTTCTATTTCAAATATTGAATGATGTGTTTCATAATTTTTGTGAACCATTGTGTGCTTTCCAATTACTGCAAAATAAGATTGCTTTCAGCTGGGAACAAAGCACATAAAGACTTATCATTTAAACCAGGGAACAACAATTATAGCACAAAATCCAATATGTCAGTTTTGGACCCTTTTCCCAATTCAGACTGTACAGCAAATTACTCGAAACAATAGAGCACTTTCCATCATTCAATACAATTCAGGTGTTAGGGAGAGCACTATACAGGCTCCAATTGACAAGTACATCCCTGCTGCAGTCTGACTTTTTCAGGCAAGAGAAACAAAGACCAGCAAAACCTTCAGGAAGTAGAAGTTTAGAATGAAGCGGTACTGTCATTGAACTTCAGTCTAATGGGGCTGCTCCCTTGGCAGGTAATACATGATTGTTAAAGAAACTTAGCTGGATATAGCTATATTTCTGCCATTAAGATTCTGTTAGGGATGCTTAATTGAAGCTCTCTAATTCATCCCATAGATATTATTTCTCCTTTATTTTTATTGGCAGTTGTTTGCATAAATGGGTGCTGGAGTTAATGGCACTTGACGCTGTGTCACCTCAGACTGTTTCCCAGCACTGTTTGAATGCTGTTAAGCTGAGATAGGCATACACACACACACACACACACACACACACACACACACAAGAAATTAAACATTTATCAGATCCAGTATTTACTCCATAATAATTGCTGTGCACTACTATCACTAGGGTTTGTATACAGTCATCAGTCATTCATTGGGGGAAAGGACTATTGTAATTATTTTCAAAAATAAAAATAAAACTAGCAATAACTGGTTCTTGCACTCTGAGTGTAGTGCTACTGTATTTTCCATGTGGGTTTCCTTTAGGTGTACTGGTTTCCTTCCACAGTCCAAAGACATGCTTATTATGTGGATTGGACTACATTTGTTTGTGTGTTTGTATATATGTGTCTGTGTGTGTGTGTGTGTGTGTGTGTGTGTGTGTGTGCGTGTGTACCCTGTAATGGTTTTGGCATCCATTTCAGTGTTGTCTGCCTTATGCCGTAGGCTGCCTGGGATAGGCTCCAGATCACCAATGACCATGCAACAAGATAGGTGTTAGGACAATTACATGGCATGATCAAAAATGGTTGTCATCATCATCATCATCATTAATTTTTAAAATTAAATTTTCCATAATGAAGAAAAGCAGGTGTACCTTTTCACTCATGGAGGAATCTGCAGTACCCTCCAGATGTATTGGATCAGCAAGAGCAATTCATTTGTTTTACAGCAAAACTGTACACAGAAGACATTTTCATTTGAGATCAAAAGATGAATATCTTAAACCAAAATGTCTTCAATGTACAGCAAAAACAAAAGCGCTGGCCTGGCTGTCGCGGTGCTTCCAGAGGGCACTCTGTAAGTACCAGTCATCAGTCATTTAGCCCCACTTTTTCAAAGGCAAACCGACACACAATGTAACACCTGCATCACTGTTTCTCATAGCAACTATTCTTTTTAATGATTGCCTCCGAATGTTCTTTGAATAAAGTCGTGCCATTCATGAGGTCACTTTGAGGGGACAAAAGACAGTAATGTGATTTCAGTGTTCAAAGAGTACATTACAGTATATTTAGTATGTTTAGCACTTTTTCAATCATTGAGTTGGGAGCTTGTGTTGGTCACATTAACATATTGACAATGCACACCGCTTTGGCAAAAAGACCTTACTGGTTAGTCATTACTGACACTGTCCTGGATTAAAACAAAGTAAAAAATATACAAAAAATAAAAAATTGCAAGCAAACCAACGTTTGCCTTGGAGACGTAACATGAGAAAAATAGATGGATGCGGTACTAGTAAGAATAAACTCATTCTTTTTGACCACTTTATTAATAAACTTGGAAATCTTAATGTATCACACCGGCATCTGTGTAGCATCCCCTAGAGTGGTGTCAGAAATGAGGATTTAAAACTCAATAAGTCTTATTTGCCTTTCTGTTCACCAGTTAGTTTAACCCGCTTTTGCTTTCTTTCTGTTAAACCACACAATGACTGAGAGATGTAAGTAATACCACCAACTGTATGATAGGAAGCCTAATGTCTACCATTTCTAATCTCATGCTCTGTAAATTACAACAGCAAGCAAAACAATATTTCTTAAAAATATATCTCATGGCATTGAAATCAGAATGCTTTTGGCAATAAAGCCAGATGACAGATGTTATTGCTTTTTTGGTTAGGAACAATCAAAATTCAACATTCATTAACAAAATCTTGTTAAGTCAATGGAACATCCATATGGTCTGTCCATACATGTAGACAGGTGTAGAATAACTTCACGCTTTTTTGTGTGTTTTGGATTTTTCTCCATATATTAGAATTCATGAGTAGAGCTAAGGAGAGCAGAATGTACAGTGGTACTTGCCTTTAAGCACAAAGAACTATAACGCTAAAATATTCACATTCACACTGGGTCCTACACATGAACCCAAATAAAGTGACATGTTTTCACCAGTTTTTGTACATGCAGTATGTCTGGTGGAGGGAAATGTGCAAGAAGAATAAATCTGATCATGCTTTATCAAGACAGAAGATCCACCTGGATTTGTGCCTGAATAATAACAGTCTCTCTTACATTAAAAACCTCCATGTGAGCAGCTTGAATTAAACTAATGTACATTTTGCAACTGAGCTGGTAAGACCACCAAAATGATATCTTTAAAACATGAACCAAGTCCTAACAAAGCATTAGTTTAACCAATTTCTACAACAATTACGTATAAAATGTTGTCTTCATCTAAGTGATTGTAATAGACAAACAATCTGCTTAAAGTAATAACAGAAAAAAATTCTACATTTCATTTTCTTTACTGAACACACAATTAAATCATTCAAGTATTAAAATCAAAGCAAATTAACAAGAAGTTCCATCAGCCAAAGCATATATGGTGAGAAATGTTTTTTCAGTAAAATCTCTTTATTCTTTGTCTTCCCCGAGTTACAGTACACCAGCTGAATGGAATACTATAATATAAATTTTAACCAGACGCATCCATTTTCTTAAACTCAGGGTGAAACATCAAAAGGCAATTTGCAGAGATCACTGATTTTTCACATATAATTGGTGCAAAATACTGCACTCATGTTTCAATAAAGGCTTAAGCTTTTGTTAAAAGCTATCACTTTCACTCCATAAACGTGCAGCTCATCTGTGAAGCATGACGCTGACCAATAGAGATGCACAATGGCCAGAGCCAACTTCATTTCATGCTATGCAAAAAGTCTCCCACATACTCTGACGTCAATGTGTTACATGTACTGTTTAGGTTCTGAGAATGAATGGGACGATGAAGTTCTGGTTCTGTGTTCTAGAAGGGAATCTTGTCAAAATTCTTGACTGGTGTGAGATACTGAGTGAAGCATTTAAAAGTATGTACCTGTTTAGTAACCATGTATAGCATCTTATTGATTAACTGTTTAACTTAACTGTTTTGTAACAGTGAGTCCCCACACATAACCTTAATTAGAATTAAGAAGTGTTACTACCCATAGTAATTTTTGGATATCCAGTGAATTAAGTGTAATCCCATCAGCAGTAACGTACATCTTCATTCATGCAGAAGTTCATCTATGCAAAACACGGCACTGTGAGGACAAACTTTAACTTTATTTTGCTCAGTGATCTGTTTATATAGGGAAGGCAAAAAAGTTAATTCAAGACAAAAAAAAAAAAAAATCAAGAAACCAAACTACATTAAAATTTGAAATCCAAAGTAAACTTCTACACAAACACCTGGGAAAAACTGTTTGAAAGCTACAAGAACTAATCCTGAGAGAAATTAAAGTCAGTAAACTACAACATACAAAGAATCCCTGAAAAAAGCACACCTGAAACTGAATGGGAAACACAAAAGGACCACAAAACACACAATGCAGCACAGTAAAAAAACTTTAATCAAATGCTCTGAGACAGCACTTTCAATCATGACCAAGAAAAACTACAAGTGTCAGAACTGAAATAAAAAAAATGTATATGCTGTAGATATAGCATTCTTTAATCAATGTACAGTATAGAATGGTACAGTCTGTTTCACAAAGCCAGATTACGTATTGTATTTAGTGAGCGAGATTCCAAAAACAGAGCGGGTCTTTTTAGGAAACTCCCCCTTAGTGGCAGTATGGTCCACACACAGATTTTTATCTGTGGTTTATGTAAACAGCATGTGAGGCAGCTAAGGACTGTGTGTGCCGAAACTAATGGGGATGCACGGATGTGGAACAATAACTTTGTAATTATGCTATCCTGTAGTCTTTGATTAAAAGTGCTCTCTATGTGACACAGTGTTTGGTGTAACACCCTTTGGAGCCAGAGGAGCCGTCGAGAGTGCAGATGTCGCTCGCCTCGGCCAGCTTTAATTATTCTATCACATCTGTGCGGGTCTCACTCCAGCAGTACTGTGGGAAACCATGAATGAAGAGATATGACAAGTGCCTGAAGATTACATCAATCACACACACACACACACACACACACACACACACACAGGCATGCAAAAACACAAGTACAGGCACTCAGCCATTTGTGTGTTCATACACACACACACACACACACACACACACACACACACACACACACACACCTGAAAGGCTCCATTCATACGAACAGTAATCAACACGTTACCTTGGTAAAATTGTTTCAGAACAGAGTAAGCAATTTTTTTGAAAATTGTAATGTATTTAAATGAAAATCAACATAAAGTATACTTACATTTAGTATTTAAACCATGTATGGTATCCATAGTGACATGCTTAGGTTATAGTTTCATTTAACAGCAGATCACAACAGCGGGTCATGATACCTTTAACTAAGATGCAGACCTCCTCAGCCATTATAACACCAGGTGTTCGTGGAACAATATGAATTTAATTCAGTTGTGTTGGCACTGCATTTATCAGTTACATAGAATCTTCTTTTCATTGGTTTCCTAGGCAATTCACTCTTCACTTCACTCATACACAGATAGGCCACTCTCAATTGATATTATAATAAGGCCTGACTGTATGATGGTGCTCAGAACTACAAATCTTCTGGCTATCCAGGCTTCAGCAAACAATATTATGTGTGCATGGTAAGACAGTTTTTTAGAACACATTTGACAGGGAAATAATAAGCTCATAACATTAAGAATTATTGTTCGTTATGTTTGTTTTCTTCTGATACAGAGAGGGGATATGATTTATTAAAAGTTGCTCTGTAATGAGTTAGCACCCTCTCCGAGGTGCCCCCGCCCTGCACCCTCGGCTGTCTGGAACAGGCTCCAGGTCACCTGTGACCCTGAAAAAGATAAACAGTAAGGCAAAGGATGGATGGACAGATGGAAAAGCAAAGGTCATTCTTCATTTTTCTTTATGTATATTTATGCCTACTGTTACATTTATGCAAAGCACCTGATTAATGTTACTTCTGCATCCAAAGTCAAATGTCATGAAATATGTGTAATATAAAATAAATTTTCAATAAATGTGGCTTTAACTCGTAGACTGTATTGAAGGAGCCTTAATCTGTTACAATTTAAATGAATACATCTTACAAGAAGCAAATTTTCAGTCGGAATAAAGTTATTGCAATCTTATGGTACCAGAAGACTATAAAACCATTCTTGACACATTCAGTAACCTGGATTCAGTCAAGTGACAATCGTTCAAACACGGACCCATGTTCAAATCACAAAATCCTTACTGAGTTTTCTATGTTTCATTCTACAGCATACAACTGCTTTATATGAATTATTTTCAACCGCTGGATTGAGCATTATAAGACGTAGAAAAAAAAATTGTAGTTTTAGTGTTACATGTGGTGGCAAGAGGTACCCACCTTAGGTAGAGCAAAATGTCAGCACAATTAAAATGTTTTGAGGTTCCACCTTTTTTAAGTGACAGACTGTTATAAATGTATAGTATTTTTGGTATTGCACAAGATTTTCTTTTGTGTAACTGAAACTTTGAGTGTCTGAAAAACTTTATGTTTATGTTTGAATCATGAAGTCAGGTAAGTGGTGCATTATACCAGGGGGGGCATAAAAATCTGAAGACACCATCCTACGGGTTATGCATGTTGTTTCATGAAAGAATTACAATTTAATATAATATTGTCATGGGGAAAAAAGTATTCCTTAAAAAGAACAAAACATTGCAAGTCTGAATATTCTGTACTTTGGAGTAGTGATGCAAGTTCTCTATGCATATTGAGTATTTGTGTTTGAGCTCCTATGAGGGGCCAAAAAGCAGTCAGAAACTTTATAAAGAAATACAGTGCATATCAAGACAGCAAACACAAAAGGGCAGTAATTGTAAAATAATTTTTGCAAATGTGAAATTCATTTTTAAGACAATCATCTTGTAAACTGTAAGACTGGGCCATAGATGAGAAGAGTCAGAAATACAGTCAGGTTGTCATGTTCTGCATGTGGTGCTTGTGTTCGTGGCCATGGACCATTGCTTGTTCTCCAGTTCCTGTTCACTCGTTTATCTGTGAGTGTTTCCACCTGCTCTTTATTTCCTTTTGCTCTCTATTTAGCTGGGTGTTTTTTCCATGTAGTTGCTTCTGTCTCAAATGGTGGTTAGGTCTAGTAGTCTGTTTTTGTTCTTTTCCCGTGGTTTAATCTCTACCTTGCTTCTAACTGCATCTGATTTATTCTTGTTTGGAATTAACTGTGTTGCAGTGGTCATATAAATAGCTTTGTTCTGTTATTCTCTTTTTTGTATAATAAAGTCTCTGCCACTAGACCCCACTCTGCCACTAGACCCCACTCACCTTGGTCTCCATTTGCAGCTGTAACATGTATGATACATTACTGACAAAATAAGGTACACATGTTCACATTTCATTTTTCCAATATCACAAACAAATGAACTTATTTTTGTTTTAATTTGGTTGTTCAACTTTCTAAATTTGTAGTAAAGGTTCATTTGTTTGCCACACATATGTATACAGCTTATCTTTGGTGTGCCCACATCAAAGCTGCTGACAACACCAGCATCCACAGAAACCACTAGCATCCACAACATAGAAAGATGTTTGTGGTTTAGTATGAAACATAATGTAGCAATATCCTTATTAATTCAATTCAATTCAGTTCAATTTATTTTTGTATAGCGCCTTTCGCAACAGCGTGCCTCAAAGCACTTTACACAGAAAATTGAAGAAATCAATACAAATGAATGACATTACATTGTCAGTGCACCACAGAATCATTTCTAAAAAGCTGAATTCATTACAAAGCACAGTTCTTCGTATCTTTCACAAATGTTTTTCCTGTCCAATTTATGACACATTTCCGCACATCCATAGTGCTGAAATCTCGTGTTGTTTTCACATTGCAGAGCCTCAGGCACTTTTATTTAAACTGGTACAACATATGTACGTGTGTGCAACCGCTGCTTAGTGTGTGGCATCCACAGTTCATTTATCTGCCTAAGGTGAGGGTCTTTCTGAAGATGACTTTATCCAGTCTCACACTACAACACTATTTAATTTCCCAGGTGGTGGTTGTCTTACTTTGGAAGTTTTGTGTTTGTTTGTGACCAGAGGTTCACACTGGTCTAAAAAGCCCTAACATATCTGGTAAATTAGACATCTGATCATGTATCTCATCTCAGGAACGTGCTGCTTTTTAGCTCTGGAGCTGCCGATGTCTCTTTACAGGGCTGGGAAGTTACAATCAGGGCCAGCTTTGGACATACCCCAGGGCCCAGCATTTGTTGGAGAGAAGCCTGGATGACTTGTATCCATGTGCCTGGTGCAAATTCCTCAAGCCCACGTGTGGACTTCTGGGCCAATGTGGACGACTTTTACATTCCATTCATGAGCAAATGTTCCAATGTGAGTTTACACTGTGAATTATTTATGTGTTATTTCTGCCCTCAAATTTCAACGAATTAATGAATCGAAGAATGGTTCTCAGCCTATTTATTTCTTTTCAAAATAATGTTAGAAATGCCATGCCAAGCGACGCTGTTGTACATTTTAAACTCAGTAACTTATCATTGGATCATCAATCAGGTGCTGATTTCAAATATTCGAGGCCAATAACACCCCCCTCCAGGTGAGAGCAGCCCTCACTGTTGATGTAACAATTTTGCCAAATTTAACATGATGTATATTTGCTAATCCATGGACTTCTTTAAAATCACTGGTTTACATAAGGGTGCATTAAGAAAAAATATGTAGCTCGAGAGATGATTTATTTTCCATTTGAAGTATAACATAAAGCAATACAAATACACACAGTGGAGACACCTACTTACCAACAGTGTTATTCCTTACATTATCCTCATGCAGTTGACTATAAAATCATCTCATTGTCTCATTACAACATCAGTGTTCCTTCCCACATTAAATTATCAATATGAATATCTGTACATTACTAAATTAACAATATAGACTTTCACACCATTTAATTACCAGTATGAATCCCACTATATAATTGCATTATCAGTATGATAAAATATTAGGATATTAGGATATTTTAGTGCATTGTCAATATTAATCTCCTCCTTTTCTTACAGCATTGGTATGGGTATTATAACATCCCTTTACATGAGGGTAGTACCAAGGTTGTCATGTCAGTTCTGTTAGCAGCTGGTCGTATTTTGACTGTCTCAGATCAGCAGTACTACGGTATAAAAATTCTCTCAATTTTAAATGGTGAGTAAATACAGTATGGGAGTAATTCAAAGTAATGGGAAGATATTGAGAGCAGAAGGCGAGAAGGCTTAAAATGAAAAGTTAAATACTCTTTTGTCAGCTTGAGCCCATAAAGTAAATGAAATGTGTGCAAAAAGGCAAGATTGGTAAGACTGCATAAATCCTGAAAAGCAGTGAGAACCAAGCAAAACAGTTCCAGAAAATGAAATGACCATATACAACATATATTAAAGAACAGACAGAACACCATTATAGACAATGTTTCACAAGCCTTCTTCATTACGGCCTTGTCTAACTAAACACCGCTGCCATTAATGATGTTTTTACTGTAATTGTACATGCTGCCTGAGTATTTAATTACAGAGTCATCCACAGGCACTGCCTTGCCGAACAGATCTGAATGGAGTCATTGACCGGTTTACAGTCAGTATTCCTGCCAGGACGAACACAAGTGGCATCTGTACCACGTCTGAAAAACAACATCTCTGATTGTGGTTACTCAAGTATGCCTGCCCAGAGGCCATCATAACCGGATATGAACCAGGACACACTGTTATTTATGTTCTATAGGAAAAAATACAAAATAATAATAATAATATAAAAACTGAAACAGATTGTCAAAATGGTCCATTTGAATGACCTATCTGAAGAATTCAGTGTTCCACCCTCAGCACTTTACTGACTTAAGATAGAAAATTTAAATATGTTTTTGGAATGGTGAAATTGTGAATGGAAGCAAGTTGTCAACTGTTCTATTAGGTAATATTGAATTAAAGAGGGTACGAAACAACTGGGGTAAACAATGCAGTTGATTACTGGACCCTGTATTATAACTATGAATAAAAAAGTAATAACAGAAATGCACCAAAGTCCATTTTCCTATTATAATCTTACTGTCAGTGGTCTTAAATATCACATATTTTTAGGTTCTGGCCCCTGAGACTGGTGACTTAATCACAGGTATGTCAGTTCTGATAAATCTCTACATGAACACGTTATGACATTTATTTCCATAGGAGGGCACATCTTGAAAAGTTTATAAAATCAATACTGTCCACCTCAACCAAGCAGTCTTCAAAGTTGCATACACTACACTCTGCTTATAAACACAGTGGCAACAAGCACGATCTGTTCATATGCACGTTACTTGTCCATACGAATGTCTTTTTGCGTCTCGTTTGAATTTAGGCTATTTGAAATGTCAGATCTGTTTATAAGCACCGGCTATATGCACAAATTCTGTTTATAAGCACCAGCTATATGCGCAAATTGTGTTTATAAGCACCGGCTATATGCACAAATTCTGTTTATAAGCACCGGCTATATGCGCAAATTCTGGTTATAAGCACTGGCTATATGTGCAAATTCTGATTATAAGCACTTGGTAAATGCGCAAATTCTGTTTATAAGCACTGGCTATATGTGCAAATTCTGATTATAAGCACCGGGTATATGCACAAATTCTGTTTATAAGCACCGGGTATATGCGCAAATTCTAGTTATAAGCACAGAAGTTTATGGTTCTGCTTATGCATTACTTTGTCAAGCTGTCTCCACCTATAAGCATGAATGTCGGTACACAATAGCAAATCGGCTTTATGCAACACATACGCCAGAATGGTATCATGTAATAAATGTAAGGCATTGTCGTTAGATGAATGTGATGATGTTCTAAGGACGCTGGGTGTCAAAAAAAGTCAAGAGAATTGCTAAAGACCTACAGAGTTTCCATTAGATTTACCCTGTAAAAGTTGACACAAATAACTGAATGTAAGCTATTTATAAGCATGCTGTGGTTATGAACATGATAACTATTGCTGTGGAGGGTACACATGTAAGTGGAGTGCATCATGTATGATCTACACTACTAACTATGACATGGCAACATTACAAGCCAGAGATTTGGTACTGTTTCGTTTTTCAGGTAAGTGTCAGTCTCTTCCTCCCAGTAGCTGCTCTGAGGATAAAGAAGGTCAATATTTATGGTTCTGCACACAGTGAACATCAACACCTGTCTTTAGGAGAGACTCAACCCCCTCTCTTCCACTGGAGAATGTAAAAGTTTCTAAAATCATGGATTATTGGATTCTGCAAATAACTGCTTGGACTGGTATACCAATTTGATTTTCTTACTGAAATAATGAGTAGTTTGCTTCATAGAAAACAAATGCCTGATTCCTAAAAAAAAGAATAAAACACAGCAGATGTCAAATTGTGTCATAGAAAGTTAACTGCAAAATATTTTACACTTTCAATGATTGGTCTAGTGATAAAGATGTAAAAATGAAAATCTCATTTTATAAATTTATTTCCAGTAAAATGAGTCATTTTGCATAGAGCATGTATATATTTATCTTTGTCACCTCTTAAATTAGTATTTCATGTTTCAGCTTGTTTCTCAGGGCTGGTCATCCATTCCATAACCTTTGTACAAGTTTTATGAAGCAACTTTTGTGTATTTAATTATAGTATGTGGTGTAGATTGTAACACCTCTGTTTTCTCAAATTGTTCTAATGCATATTAAAATTGAACAACAAAGTTCAACATTCAAAGAAAAAAAAGAAAAAAATCTACCTTTGTTGCTATGGCAGCAGAGAATTTCTAGTACTGCCTTTTAAATGCACAGTATTATGCTCCTTTATGCACATTAATAAAAAGTACACTTCCATCATAATACAAAATTAACATTTTGCATGTTATATCACGAGGTAGATACATACATACAGCTGCTATCCAGCTGCTTAGTAGCTTGGTGGCTCAGTGGATGAAACATCAGGCTGGGATGAGGAAGTCTCCCAATTTGAATCCCAGCCTAGTCACCAGGTGAGTCCCTGAGCAGGACACTCCATGCTAGCTCCCTGGGTGCCAAAAAATGGCTGCCTACTGCTCCCCAGGGGATGGGTAAATGCAGACAATGAATTTCCCTGTTGTGGGACTAGTAAAAACGTAATTGTGTTTTACAGGGTCATGGGTAGGCTGGACCCTAACCAGGCAGCCTGTAATCACAGGATGCTAATCCCTCACAGTGCACACACCCACCAACACACATACTAAGGGCAATGTAGACTGCCTAATCCACCTAACCCATATACTGTTACACTATGGAAGGAAACCAGAGAACACAGAGGAAACACATGCAAGCATGGGGTGAACCTGCAAACTGTACACACACCACGCACAGAGCCAAGCTGACTCCATTCAAACCTTGGAGGTATGAAACAATAGCACCAACCACCTCTGCTGATTGCCTTTCCATGCCACCCACCATAAGTAACATTCATTGATTCATTGTCTTAACCGCTTAGTCCTGGTGAGGGTCATGGGGAAGCCTAGAGCCCATCCCAGAGCACATAGGGCACAGGGAAGGGGACACCCAGGGTGGGGCGCCAACCCACCACATGGCACACACACACTACGGGCAATTTGGACACACCAATCAACCTAACTTGCATGTCTTTGGATTGTGGGAGGAAACCAGAGAAAACCCACCAAGCACAGGGAGAACATGCAAACTCCCCCTAAGTAACATCCATCCATTATCTTAACCGCTTATTCTTGGTGAGGGTCACGGGGAAGCCTGGAGCCCATCCCAGAGCACATAGG
>JABJVR010005577.1:2358-13389 GCA_025773905.1 Chitala chitala | reverse complement strand
GTGTTAGTGTGACGTTGGGACACTGCCAGGATGTACACATCTCCCACCCTGTGACACGCCTCACTCTCACCAGCGATGGACAGAGTTCAGCTGTCTTGGTGTTAGTGTGACGTTGGGACGCTGCCAGGATGTACACATCTCCCACCCTGTGACACGCCTCACTCTCACCAGCGATCGACACAGCTCAGTTGTCTCTTTGTTAGAGTGTATTTTTTTTTGAGAGCGTATTTATTTTGTCTCGACAAGATATTGTCAAGTTATGATGGGGTCATCGGAACGCATCTTCATCATAAGTCGGGAACTACCTGTAGTGACTGCTGCCAACCTGCAGTCCAGTGTTAATGTCCCCCTGATCTCTTCCACAGCAAGTGCATGTATTGTGAGCTCTGGACAGTACCGCTCAATGCTCCCTACATGGTGGTTATCTGGATGGTGGAGACTGGAAACTGGAAACAAAGAGGTGAAGGAGACATGGTGGAGCCTTGTTCCTCTGGGATCACCTAGCGGGCTGCCCTACTTGCTCAGTGGTGCCGGTCCACTAGCTGCATAGGTCACGGTCGTCACTGAGGGGTGAGAGAGGCAAAAGCTGATGTTCATAACACAGCATCGACAACCTCAGAAGGATCTGGAAGGCAGAGTAAAATAGCCTTTGGGTTTTCATAGTTCACAGGTGGTTTGTAGTGCATGTTCTTACCTCTACCTGTCCAGAAAATTCTGATTTCATTCTTCCCGACTCCCATCTTTGGCACGATCTGCTATATTTACACAGACCATTAACTCTTAGAAGTGCTTCCAAAAGTCAAACTTCAGTTTAGGAAAAAGAAAAAGCGTACATGTCAGTATGTGGTCTGCCCAGACTGTTTTCTGTCAGGCGTAAAAGCGATCTGATTATCCCGGGATTCAGATAATCCGACTTGAATACCAGTGTAAAAAATGCGCAGTAACTCCGGTGCCTTCTTTGAAGTTAAGTTTAGACTTGAGCAGGGACGAGAGGAGCACTATAATTATTCTGACAGCTGTCCTCTGAAAAAAAGGGGAACTGATTTTCTTAAATAAACAAACAAACAAGGGATTCTGGGTCACACTCGGAGTGTGTTGGTATGTCTGTACATCAGCCCAGCCTGTTGTTGTTCAGTGTTTCAGCCAGAACTAGATTACCCCTAAAAAAAATAAAAAATAAAACTATTTTTCTTGTTGTTGCTCACAGCGTGTTAAAATGAGCATTATTTCCACATGAGTGGTGAAACGATTACCCTCAGTAGTCTGACAAACTTGCCATTTGTGTTCAGCAGGCAAACACTTCTGATACAAAACGTTTTAGAGGGAAAAATGTACACAGGACATTCATACGGCACAACAAAGAACACACACAAAGTGTGTGGGACACCAGAGGCCGTTATCCTCTTTTACAGCCTGTCAGACTTGATGGACTGAAGTCAGTACATCGGCTGGAAGACGGAACTGTACATCTCTTCTTCAGGAAGGTGTTGTGAAGACAGCATGCCGCTAATGCATCTCTTGGTGTGATAATAATTTCTAAAACATCGTTATCCAGCTGACAGTAGTCACAGCAGGACGTTGACAAGGTGAATCTCATCTGAACTGAAGTTTCAGGCCCGTTTATCATGTTGTTCCATGTAGGCGTGTCAGACACATCAGTGCTGCTGCTTTGCAAAGAGATGCATCATGGTGCTTTGAGCATCTCATTGTTGGCATGGTTTACAGCATTAAATTGAAGTCATCTCTACCCCAAAAGCAACATCTAAAAACAAAAAAACATACTGTGCAGTGGGCCGGATGCCAACTCCCAGCCCTGTGGAAGCCATGGGGCGACTGCTGACACCCATGGCTTACAGGCTGAAGCGCTGAGCTACTGAGCCAATTCTGTATGGCCTCTCCAGATAATAAGTCAAGATGACAAACATAGTACAGGAAAAGGGTGTTTAAAATAGTGTCGGTATTTGAAGTTAGGTTGGCTCTTCCCTATCTGTCTACTCTCCGAACAAAGACAGTACTCAAACATGACTCACTGTTTCTGTTGCTTCTGTTGCAGACTGTTTTTATATCCAAAAGCAGTACACAGATCACCTTACCTTCACAGCTAACAGTTTATTTATAACACCAAACAGTTTAGTCCTTAGCCTCACCAAATGAGATGTGATAATAGGCAATATTTTAGCCATTGTGCTCCAGCATTCTTTGTAAGCAGGTATTCAGACAGGCGTGCAGTAATTGGAAGCCTTTTCTGGGATCTTACTGGTATAAGGTGGTCTGGACACCAAGGGCATGTGCATTACTGCACACTACATAACACAGCAGTGGAGAAACCCAGGTAAGAACATGCAGGCTTCCCAGAGAGAGAACTGCAATAGCATGCCGTGTCCATGAGATGCCCACCATGCTTCATTGCGTTGGAGCACCTGTGGAGGACTGGACTGTCAGAGCTTGGCACTGGTGAAGCTCCGCACCCACTCCCTCAAAATGAACCTGCAGCCACAATATCCCACACCTCGCTGTCTCCTATGTGGCTCCACTCATTTCTTTAATGAAATATATTTAGTAAACAACATTAATAAATAAAGCGATCCATTCCTTTGCCCAACAGATCTTGGCTATGGAAAGAAGACTGGGGTGAATCCACTGCATCTTTCCTTTCTTGGCAACTGCTGCTATGGAACAATTTGTCACTGTCTGAGCATGTCAGCAAGTCCTGAAGGTACTGTCACCACTGCTTTTGGATCAGGTACCGTGTGGCGTAGATGCAAAACAGGATGAAACAGTGTGAGGTTAATCTCTTCTGTGCTGACTCCAGCTGCTATATTTGTTTAAGAAATTGCCCAGGCTGCACTGGAGCTCTAACATCACACTGCGTTTGTTATTCTTGTAATTATTCAAAACACAAGATGCGAATGTATGGGAGTCACTGCTTTTTTTCCTCCGCTGCAATAAAGCCTTACAAGATAAGGAATCTGTCCTTTACAAGGATTTGGTGACCATTTTTAGAAATGCACTAACAGCAGCACAGAGATCCGTAGCTGCACATTTGAATGCTTTCTTCCTCGGTACCTCTGAGAATGCAGCTCTTCAGCTGTCCACAGGAGAGCTAAGTGCTAACGCTGCACATAGGTAATGATGATATAACAAGGTGAGGCAGTAGCAGCACTGCCTCAAAGTGAGAAGCACTGAATATAAAAAACACCCATTTTCTTTCCAATCCATGGGAAAGGGATGGTGCACATCAGATAATACAGCAGACTGAGAGCTATCTTCTGACAAACTGCCACACGTTAGTAAATGACAGTTTGGGAGGCTGAGATCGAGGCTCATTATGGCTGACGCCAGCCTACCCGGCCTGGACACTCAGCACCAGGCTTCATACTGCAGCTTCACAGGGCATGATGAAGCGGTCAGTCTGGGACACTTTCACACCACAAGGGCCACATATGCTGCTAGTGTACTAACACACACGCACCCAGCAACACACTCCAGTCAGGACGTAATACAGCAGATGGAACTTCCAAGACATTCTGCAATTTCATTTGATGAAATGTATGACTCTTTGCAAAAGTGTATAACAGTGTTACAACAGCAAATAAGAGCTAAGTCCCTCCACGCCCACAGCATCAAAATCATCCTTCTCGGAGGAAATTTCCAGCCACACAGAACTCACCAGAAACACTTGTTGACAGTTTACATTTGCTGTGCTCAGCCTTTAGAGATTTACAGTACACATCCATTCTGTGTTTGTGGTTTGACCTCTTTCTGTACCACCTCTTGGTTTTTTGATTAATGGCGTGTGTTACTTCAACTTATGTCATAATGACTTTTGCAAATACGTGCAAGTTAGTGAACTGGGTTCATCTGTCTTCCTCTCTGGCACTCCCTTATACAGGATATGATTTGTAAAAAAAACATGGGGCGGTGGGGTATTTTATTAAATTACTTTGAGGCTACATTAAAATGTGCAGAAGACATCGTATATAAACACAGGAACAGGGTACAGCATGAACAGAATACCAGCCCAACACAAGGATCTTGTTAACACTGCAGTAGAAATTTACATCAGGTTAACCCAAGATGAATGTCTGTGTGGTGTGGGCAATCATGTCCGTGTGGTGAGGGCAATCATGTCCGTGTGGTGTGGGCAATCATGTCCGTGTGGTGTGGGCAATCATGTCCGTGTGGTGTGGGCAATCATGTCTGTGTGGTGTGGGCAATCATGTCCGTGTGGTGTGGGCAATCATAGGAAACCCTTGATTTAAACCATTCTTTCAGGAGCCAAGTAACATTACTGTGATCTGAGTCACCTGAAACAGCAGCATTTTAAATGTTATGTCATACTGGGTATAGCACAGTGTAACGCAGCCTAAGACAATGTACAGCAAACATGAAATATCTAACATGAACAATGGAATGATAAAGCTTAAATTTAAGAAAATGGCTTGTTTAAAGGAATTAAATTTTTTGTATGTGTAAATAAACATTTTATATTACTTATAATGAGGACGCATTTTAAAGCAAGCATCTCACAGCTGGAAGCTGTAACTAGTGGAGTAAATGATTTTAATTTTACAATAATGGTTGAAATGGAAAATATGTTTGACCAGTTAAACAATAAAACCAAACACTTTTGTATCTTTGGTCTTTGGGAACTATGCTATAAAAAAGCTAAAACCTATAAAAATTGAAATAATTTAATAATGAAAGGTTATAGAGAAATCAGCAGACTGATGGTACACGGACGAACTTGTACGAGATCTGGCAAACAGACCTTCATCTGACCACAGACCTAACGAAGCAAACGTCCACCCGGCAACTGGCAGTACAGCCACTGGTGCCTGCAGCTTGGTTCTAAGGAAAAGGTGGCAACGAAATGGGAGTATGACAAAAACTAGGAAGCGTAGAGCAGAATGCGTTAGATCCCTACAATGAGCATAGCTATAGTGGTAGATTATTTTTGGACCATGTTTTTAAACAGCTGACAGGGCCAACTGGGAGCTGAGCGCTCTCTTGTGTTCGCCAGGAGCATGATGGGATTCCAGAAATAGGTGCTCCTCACCGTGAGTCAAAATGAAGCAGGTGAAGAAAAAAAAACAGCTGTCACAAAAACTGCCATTCCAACCCCAAATTAGACGAAAAAGTGACGGCTTCTTTATAATCCCTCACTTCGATAACAGAGTGCACAGAGATACTAGGGCCTAATTTAATTGCTAATTTATAATAATAGCCTCTTTCATCTTTGAGCGCTTGGTCATATCTTAAAATTTCCCTGTGTGTAATGTACAGCACTGATTAAACATACAAAGTGAACAATACTATACATGACATGGGGAGGTGCAAATGAGCCAGTGGGCTCTATTTTCCCTTTATTAGTAAACAAACTAACAAACAAAGAAACATACAAACAAAAACAAACAACTCACTCACTTGACTATTCCATGTGACAAAGGTACACTATATTACCAAAAGTATTCACCCACATGAACTTTTTCAGTCTTAGTCCATAGGGTTCAGTATTGAGTTGACCCACCCTTTGCAGCTATAACAGCTTCAACTCTTCTGGGAAGGCTGTCCACAAGGTTTAGGAGTGTGTCTATGGGAACGTTTGACCCTTCTTCCAGAAGTGCATTTGTGAGGTCAGGCACTGATGTTGGACGAGAAGGCCTGGCTTGAAATGTTATTTATTTATTTAATTAATAATAATTATTAGTTTTTATTAAAGTCAGTTTGTTATATTTCGTTATTCTTTTGTTGTGTTAATGTATTTTGTGTATGTTGCTTTACGGAGTGTAGCGATGAGAATTACTGCTATTGCACATGTAAAGCCCTTAAATCGAGAGCGTTGGTATTACGAGGCAAAGTAGATTAATATATGATTTATGGTCGCGGGAAAGATTTTCCATTTTGTACATGCCACCATGATATATGATTGCGCAAGTGTTTCAGCTGAGCGTTTTTGCGAAACTGCATGCGGGAGCGAATTGGATGATTTATGCATTTTAGCTGAAGATGAATGCAATGGCTTTATCTGCTCCATTGTCACAGGATAATAAAACGTTTTTCTTTAATGACAGCCCATGCACTGTGGTGTCTAAGCAGCCTGTGACAGGTTCCTTTGGTCACCGGAATTCCCAAATCAAAGGGGTGGGAGAGAAATAGAACGGTCTCCAGTACAAATTACCCCGCTGATGGCAAAATCACCACGTGGATTTTGGTCATTAGCTTTTATTTCACCTTTAAAGCCTGGAGAATTCATTCCCCCTTAGGGGAAGAAGGTTGTTCTTTTCGTACACTTGGCTCCATGAAAGGGAATATGCCGCATTCTACCGGTATGTGAACATTCCGCTAATATGCAGTTTAAACTTTAATGTTTTGATTGCTTGGTGTCCAGCCCTAACGCAAGATGGGTCTGTCAGGCAATGTGCTAATGAGTTTAACGCTTAACTAGTCTCAGCATCCACTAGCACACCTACAGCTTCTCTGAGTACTGACAGCGTGGTGACCCTTTGTGCAGAATGCCTCCTATCTTTTCATGAATCATAAATAAATTAACAGAAATAGCAAACCATTTTTCATATCCCATCGGTCTGCCTTGGTTACAGAAATCTATTTAAGCCCATTTATTACTATTACTTAAAGCTAAATAAGTGCTCTAATTAAAGCACACAAAACATTCTCACACTTTTCAGCTGTGCATCATCTTTCACATTACTTTGGCTGCACAAATTTACAGGGGCTTCTAGTAATTTCAAAACTTTCTAAATCTACATTAAATAATTACCTCTGTGGAACATAGATATTTTGCGTTTGTAACAAGCTGCAGTTACACAAAACTGGGAAGCTAGAAAACAGGGCAAAAAGAAGAGTGGAAGCAAAAACAGCAAGATTGGGGTAAACACATACAGAAAAACCAACCCAAAGAGGACAACAAACTACACCTTACAACCGGCAGGAAAAGAAAGGGACAGAGGAATATACATAGGGAGTCCAGGGAACGAGAGACAGGTGCAGACACTGATGCAATTGGAGGTACAGGGAAACAGACAGAAAGACATAGAACTTACAAAACTAGAGAGGATGGGGCCATAGAGAGAAAGGAAACTAGACAGGAGGAGACACGTTGCAGACAAAAACACAAAGGACAGACACAGGTTGTGACAGTGTTGCTTTTTATAAAGAATGTACACATCTGTCAAATTAAATTTGATTATTTATGTCCATTAACGTTTTATTTTTCAGAAAAAAAGTATTTATAGTGAGGAGTGTTTGTGCCTGTGTCTCAGCATACATTTCGAGTGCAGCAGTTTCATAACTTGAAATAATTAATTCTACAGGTAAACATATTATTTAATGAAATAAGTAATTATTGAAAAATTTGTATAGTTCCAGAGAACAGAGGGATGTAAAAAATGTATTTTAATGTCTGTGTATTCAAATGTTTGCAAAATCGTAATTCAACAGCGCTGCTCCCCTGTGATTCAGGTGGACACGGGGAGTATGTGCGTGACACACCCGTGTAACTATGCCACACAGCACTAACGTTGCCAGTGCCGTCAAGGCCTGGAGTCTCCCAGAGAGCTGCACTGTCCCCCGCCTGCTGAGAATGTCAGTCCCCCCCGTCCATCTCCAGGGGGGACGCTTCGTGACTTCTGACATGCCGGTTGCTCCCTGTGACTGGAGCTGTCAGCTGGTCTTTATCGCCACTGTTGTAGACACTGTGTTCGAAATTCAGATTTACGTGTTATAAATGCGCTTTCAAATGTCAAACATATTCTCCTTCCACATTGTGTCCTTCAGAGTCACCAGCATCTTGTGACCCAGAGCTGAATGGTTTGTAATGCTAATTTGGTATCTGGAACCCAGTGCCAATTTAGAGATGTGCAGTACATATAAATGTAAAATTTACACAATTGGTAAGTAAATATTATAGTTTCTGCAAATAATCAATCCTACTTTGTGCAAGAAATGTTACAAGGACTGTAAACTTTGATCTATAACAAAGACACACTTACTAGCATTGTCTATGATGTTATAATTTTCCTTGTATCTAATCCACTTGTAGTGTTGTTTACAGATTGCTTGTGAAGTGCTTCAGGCCAGCTGTACTGTGAAACATAGTATTTACATATTACTTGAATTAAAGGCTGGCCAATTAACATGGATATTGCCTTCCTTTTTGTTGTTTGTGGCTAGTATTTGGGAGTTTTACCGCAGCGAGCCTGTTGCATGCATATGCTGATTTAAAAGCTGTGAAGGTGGAGCCATAACAAACCAGTGGACCAATGAGAGCTTTCGGGTGAAGACAACAAGCAGACCAGTGGCTGGTGAACATGAGGTACTGATTGGTGTATAGACAGAAACAGAAGCAAAAAAGGTCCTTTCTGTGTGTTAATGGCAGCAAAGTTGGAAAGCCTCCACAGGGCTTAATGCAGACAGCTATTTAATACACATTCTCTTTTAATTGTGTTTGGACATTCATTTTATTGTGAGACTGTTCAGCGTATCATTTGATGATTATCAAACGTGTCATATTATCTGCTGGCTAAATTTTGTCCAAAAGAAATAAGGTGCTGACTGAATTGGGGGTGGGGGGGTTAACTCATTATACTAGTGTGACAACACTTTTTTTTTTGACATACTAAACTGTTCCACCCGCTAGGTTTCACTGCTGACATGTTGAATCATTAACTTGTTAAAGTCCTCAGTGAATTATCGTCAGGATATGTGGAGTTAATACCTCAATCAGCCCTTAATTAGGCAGATATAAAAAAGCATGGCGTGCCCAGAGACCTGATCTTCTTTGTCGATTAAAATGAAAAACCTGCTCCTTCCAGGAGAAGAGAGAAACATCGCTGCATCACTCTCACTATTTAAACACCTGATCTCTTTTACAGGCGTTTTTAACAATGTTCTGTGCTCAGTCATGAATTCTGAAGCATTCTCCGTTAATCCTATCCAGAATACAACGTACTCGACAGGTGTATCTACTGCCTTGATTGCCACAGGGGTTATTTTTTATCCCTGAAGCAATGCCATGTTGAAACATTTCTGCTGATGCAGCAATCTGACATGTTTTCACTAACATTTATAATCCAGGCCAAGGAATGACTGTTGTTTCCTTTCCATTCACACTTGCTTTAAAGTTTAGATTTGTACGATAGTCTTCATACAACAAAGAGGGATTTAGGCACTTTGGAAAGTGGTTGCCAGGGATTAATATAATCAAAGTTTATAAAGTTTTTAAACTTTTTTCCTCCTACTTAAAAATCTTCCAAAAAAGTAAGTTTGCAAAAATTTGGTATTTTGGCTGACAAGAGATTCATAAAGTGTAGCTAATACAGAAATACAATTCTTGCAGAGAAAAATTTTCTGTATATTCAGTATATTTAAATTACAATGGAAGTAAATACACAAGCAAAGAGGAAAATGCAAGTGTTTCATGCAATGAAAGTAACGGCTGTTGTGCCCTAGAGAAACAAGATGCTTTGTTAAATGTCCAGCAACATGGAAAATTGTAATACGTGAGTAAAAGCCTCTGCTACGCAGAGTGCTAATAATGTCATACCCAAGGAGTCAGTGCTTAGAAGTAAATTTAAATAAAAAGGCTTTCGTTGCGTCATAACCCTGACTGTCATCTTTAAAATGATCTCTAACTGACTAATAAAACTCTATCTGGCAGTGAGGTGTTGACCTCCGGCAGATGCTGCCTCACAGGGTCTTAGACCTCCCTAACAATCCCCAGCCCTGTTCCCGGTAGGAAATGGAACCAACACCAGTGGAAGGGATACAGAACTGTTTAGCCTGCACCAGGCTAGGGGCTGGGCTTGGTTTGCTCTGAAGATTGGTGATGAGCCATGGGTAGGAGCTCTACACAGCCTCTCCTGTGGGAGCTGGAGGAGGTCCATACAACCTCTCCTGCAGGAAAGGGAGGAGATCATTCTAGCTTGTCCTGCAGGACCAGGAGGAGATCTATACAGCCTCTCCTGCAGGAGCAGGAGGAGATCCATACAGCCTCTCCTGCAGAAGCAGGATGAGATACATACAGCCTCTCCTGCAGAAGCAGGATGAGATACATACAACCTGTCCTGCAGGAGCAGGAGAAGATCCATGCAGCATCTCTCAAAGGAGGAGGTCCATACAGCCACCTCACCTTCCATGGCAAGAAAACTGCATCTAAGTGGGAGGGTTCATATTCAGGTAAAATCAAACTTTTTTGATTGACGTTTGTGCTGTAATGATCCCCCCTTTTTCTGATTGACGTTTGTCAATCAAACGTCAAATTGTGTAATTTTAGAGGCAGGCTTCACATTTGATAACATTGGAAAAAACACGGCAAAAAAAAGTTTAACATTTGTTAGAACTGGAAAAAAAAATACAGCATTCTGAAAAGAGTCTGTTTAAATGGTACCTAGTGCAGTATAAGTGACAAGCATGGATGACATCACAGGAGAGAAGGCAGGACAGCAGGAAACAAGAATGAAGGAAACAAGGCTTAAGCATGATGATAATGGCAATGCTAATAAATACACAAGAACTTCCACAACGACTCTAGTGCTGCTTAAGATGTGGCACCACTAATACAGGGCAGAACACTGGATGTATGAGCTCACGAGGGAGACCTTGACACACAAGAAGTGGCTGCCAATCACATGTAACGTTAGCCTCATGGTGCCACCTGATTGGCCCATACACTGCAGCACACTTTGATTGTATCTGCATGTGTTAAAGGAATAGTGAAACTGGACTCACACACATTTGGCTGATGCTGTACAGGGAAGAGAACAGCTTGTCCCACATTTAGACAGATGTACCCTGAAAATCAAAGATTTACAGTGAAAACGTATGTTTTTCCCCACCCTAACCTAATAACACTACCTAGGTGTGTAAGAGTGATACAGTGAAGCGGTTGTAGAGTGAACACTACCCAGGTGTGTAAGAGTGATACAGTGAAGCGGTTGTAGAGTGAACACTACCCAGGTGTGTAAGAGTGATACAGTGAAGCGGTTGTAGAGTGAACACTACCCAGGTGTG
>JABJVR010005576.1:0-13389 GCA_025773905.1 Chitala chitala | reverse complement strand
ACACACACACACACACACACACACACACACACACACACACACACACACACACACACACACACACACACACACCCTTTCCAGAGAAGTTAAAAGTAAACATCATACCAGTAAACTCACAGAGCCCTTTATTAAAAGGGCATGAGCTGAGTCAGTGTACACGTTACGGCTTGCCAACCTCCGTCACATTATACACGTATATAATGTGTGGTGCGTGTTACACGTGTTCATGATCTGCTCGGGAGCAGGTCTGCAGTAAACATTTGAAAACACCTTAACGACTTCGTTCTTTCATAACAGTGATGATCTGAAACTAGGTCATGTCGTCTCATGCCATAGCAGCGCGAGCTCCTCTGTACACTTACGTGCTGTGTTACCTGGCCAGCATCCTACACACACACACACAGACACAAGCGTAACAGCTGGGTGGAGCTGGATAAGTCAGGTGACAGATCAGGAGCACGAGGCAGGGATAAGGGAGCGCCAAGATTGCACATGAAAACCGAGCCCTCGTGACAGTTGGCATGCACGCACCAGCCAAACTGACCACGCCTGCGGCAACATCCACACGGGCGTGTATCAATGTGACCAGAGTCAATCTCTTACAAAGGGCTCCTGGAAACCCACCTCTGTGAGCCCTGTGCAGAGGTACCTGCTAAACGGCAGTAAGTGTAGTGTAACAGAACACTTTCACCGAGCCACACGCGGAAAGGAGAGCGCACGGCTGCCATGGCACAGGACAAGGAGAGAGGGCCACCTGTTCATCTGAGGAACAAGCACTGCTTTGAGATGCGCGCCTCAGCAGAACACGGCCAACCCCGGCCATTACAACAATAAAATCTCGGGACCGGGAGGTTGACATGACTAATCCCAGGTGTTAAACACTTTGTTCCAATTCACGGAGACGGGCTTTAGCAGAGTTACCTAGGTTGTGTTCCATTAGCTGTTGGGATGCATATTTGTCAATGTGAGCATGTAGCTTAAAAGACAGGTCTATACTTTTACTGTACAGGACAGCACAAGCGAACCCGTTTGGCCAAAATACCCTTTGGCATGTGGAGAATCTGAAGGCCTCTGAGAGGACAAGTAAAGGAAACCAGGAGAGAGCACTTCTTGCTAAAAGTGCAGCATTTAACAAGCAGTGCTCTGTGCAGGACTCTGCTGCAGTCTGGTAAATTTATTAGCTTTTTTCTTGTGTCTGACCACTAGCACTCAGTAGGATTTACATAAATCAATACAGCTCTAACCCCCCCGACTGAAATAAAGCACAAGGACATAAATTTATTCAAAAACTCAAGCACAGCCTAAACACTACCCATATTTTCCCTCCCAAGCACATAATTTAGATGACAATACTCAACAAATCTAGCTTCTCATGAAATTCTGGATCCAAGAACAACAAAATCACAACACAGCTACTTTGTACAGTACATGAACCTGGAGAGGCAGAAGCCAAGCCCATTTTAACCCTCTCGAGATAGAGGTACAAGTCACTGCTTTACGTCTCTGAAGCTCTCAGTGATCCAGGTCATGCTTATCTCAAGTGTTGTTCAACAGCAACTGGACTTGCTTTGAAACCTTGAAGACGTTTCACATCTCATCTGAAAGCCATCTTCAGTTCTAACTGGCTGGGAGCTGCAGGTATATAAACACAGAGCCGTTAAGCTGATGGCAGTTTGATAGTCGTTTGAGAGTTTTCGTTAGAACTACCTGAATCCAGGTGAGAATGACTGTGAAACTGCCTCGGACACCTCAGGTCAAACAATGGATCAAGAAAAAAAGAGAAAAGGTTCTGTATGAAAAGCAAGCAGGCCCATTACAGCTGACAGTCATTTAAGAAAGCAGGAATTTTATTAAATGGTTGGGTGGGACATGCAGGTCAGCAGTAATGCTGCAGTGGTGGGAATGTCTCCCAAAGCCCAGCATTTGCATATTACAGTCCTCCACAACTAAG
The DNA here is from genome assembly GCA_025773905.1 of Chitala chitala. Classification (NCBI taxonomy): domain Eukaryota; kingdom Metazoa; phylum Chordata; class Actinopteri; order Osteoglossiformes; family Notopteridae; genus Chitala; species Chitala chitala. The sequence goes on along the minus strand of JABJVR010005576.1, from coordinate 11,438 downwards.
GAAAAGCACAAGCCATTGATCACGGCCTCCTGCAATGTAGCGCGTCAGACTTCCAACTCCTCCACTGTCACCAGTTAATTCTAACTGCTCATTGATCAGTAGCGTGTACAGAAGCGGTCCATGACTGCAGTGATGCGAGCTCATCCAGACGACACCTAAACTCATTCAGGTAACTACCAGCAGCGTCATGACTAAAACCTGGCCAGAACTGACATGAAAGGATCAGCGGGACCAACGCTGTTCCCTGTACCACATTCACAGCAGGAGATGCAGGTGTGGACTCATACAGTCACAAATTTACAACAAACACTGGGCGCCTACTGATATTACCAGCAAAGCACTGGAAGCATAGAGGCCCAAAACACAGAAGGCATTTAATTCAATTACTTTATTCATGACACATACCATATGACACATACCATAAAAACTGTTCAAATCAAACCAAGACTTTCATTAGCAATTTTAATGTTATTTGAAAATATTGAGCCTTGGTGTTACACTTGTAAAATTATGTTGTCCAAAAAATCATTTTCACTAACGCCATGCACTTCAGTTCTGAACATGAGCTACACTGTTTTGTGATTTCTAGAGCAGCAGCAGCGTTAAATGCTGTTAATATCCAATACATTTCATAGGTCAAACTGGGTCTAACATGTGTACTACTTCTGAGTTAAACTGAAAAAGAAATTCACCTGTAGAACTTGAAACTAAGCAGTCGTTGTTGCCAGCTCAGACGAAAGCAGGAATTTAATGCATTTAACGCATTTCCATGGCAACTAACACCTTTGTCAAATATATGCAGCCAGTGTTTGTACGTTACTTTGGTTCCTGGTTAATGCTCACTGTAAGAATTCTCTAGTTCACAAAGAAAAGCTGGAAATGATGTAAAGCTTCAAAGCTTGTGTTTGTTTTGGAGGAGAAAAATCCCTTCAGGTGAGCACAGAACACGTGGGCCAACACACACCAGGCTTGCCCACTGTGAACAAAACCCCCGTGACCTCCCAAAGTAGCACTGTCCCTCCTCCTCTAGAGCTTTGATTAGACACACAGTCTGAGTCCCACCCTTAGGTGCACATTGCCAAAATGTTGCTTAATTGTACTCCCTTTTATTTACTACACACTTCAAGCCTGATGTAAAGTAAACAATGTTATAGTATTACAACATCAGTACTTCACAACTGATTGCAAATTACATTAACGCAAATGTAGGGTTTACTAATCCAAGCAAACCCCACAAGATTTTGTTGATCTCATGCACACACGGGTGCACACATCTCCATTCAACAGGCTGTTTAAATTGAAAGGGAATGTTTTCATAAGATCCCCTCCATTTAAAAATCAAAGTCCTAAATCCTACTAATCCTATCAAATATAATTAATAAAGGTGGTCCCTGTTATGACAGAGAAAGTCGCCGGCAATGAATGAAGCCAAAAACCAGGCTCTCAGCAACATGGCCGAGATAAAGAGGTCAAGAGGGAAAACACTGTCATGTTACACAACAGACAGGACATCTGACATCGGCTGCCACCGATCGGCCATGATGAACATTCTGACCTGCTTACACACTCACTTTCCTCAAGAGGCTCACATGATTCAGGGCCAGGATCTCGATGGAAATCCATTCCCTGAATCACAACAGCAGCACTTGCCAACAAAATAAAAATAAAACCCATACACAATTCATTCTGAGGACAGGTTCACAAGGCAAGTTCACACTCATGGAACTGAGCAGAATTTGACAATACAAATAAATACTGGCTTTAGCACCATTACTTACACACAGTTAACCACACGTTAGAGTTAATACACCTACATCTAGTATACCCTTCACTAAAACATTTCTGCCGTTTGGAAAATGTGAAAAACATTTAATGCAATCCAGCATATTCACACTAGCCACTTGGTCTCGTTTTTCCATAAGTAAAAACATTAGTGCAAAGACCATGCACCCACAGTGTGCCAGAAAACCGTGTGCACTGTGTGTACACACTTGCTGAGTATCAACTGTTCTTTCGAAACATGCTGAGCAAGTCTCAGTCAGAATCAATGAACCCATCAGTGATATTACAGGAATTGCTCTGATTACAGTGGACTCTGGAAAATAACCCTTACATAGCCCAGTGTGTTTCTGTACTCTGACTGTTCAGGAGAGATCTGTGCCATTGCGCAATGTAGTGTCTTAAAGGTGCCAGCCAGGTCAAAACCGTGCCCTGCTTCTGCCAATCACAGATAACTGGCACTTCAATACACAGTAACTTTAACACTGACAGCAGCATGGCACACTGAACATACGTTTTATAAAAAGGACTAAACTCACCCCTGCTTATATAGACAATACGCATCTATACCACAATGATGATACAAAGGAAGTGGCCTGCAATAATACCAGGGAGTGAACCTCATTCATGTGACATTTCCTTTAAGTCAAACAACACAGGTTAAAAGACACAGTCAGCCACAGCAAATGCAATTTAATAATTATTCATACACCTGTCCATACAAAGTCTATATTACATCACAGAAAGGTGAAGTCCTGTAAAAGGGGCCCGTGTAGACATCCCAGCAGTAAGATCACTTGTGAGAGCGGAGTGAGTTGTGCAAGTTCAGCGTGTTTGACCAGTGCCGCTGTACTGTCGTGTGAAAGGCATTCTGTTCGGCTGAGTTATCGGCTGATGTAGTGCCGCACTGCAAGTGAACCGTGAGGGGGGAAAACACTGTCTGGAAACAGGGGGGTGTCACTCAGTTCGACCCGAGCCTCGCCGCAGACTCTGGCTCGGTGAGAAGTAAACATTTAAATATCTGAGCACCGACAGCGCGGCGTCCGCCTGGCAATCCAGCGGGCGCTGTGCCCACTGAACGAGTCGCTCTGCCTCATCTATACTCGTTGAGGCCACAGCAAATGGCGTTTCCTTCAGGTTTCAATAAAATGTTGAGTAAACAAGGCAAGCAGATGGGAAGCGAAGTGCTGCGAAACCCATAAGTAAACTTGTTTGCTGGCTGTTGGATTGTAAGTAGAGTCATTAAACAGCTTTAACAGTGCAGTCAATTTCTTATAATAATAAAATGAATACAAATTGTCCATCTTAAGTGCTGAACCGTAACCAGGGCAGCAGTGAACAACAAGGCATGTCAGAACACAACATGCAATTAACTTATTATAACATTTAACCAAATACAGAGTGTGTGCAACAGGAAAAGGAGACGAGAAAGGTCTGTAGACAGAAAGGAGCAAGAAACGATGCTCCCTTCGGGGGACAGGCGTGCTTCTGCACAATTCAACCTGCCACTCTGGCTGAGCCGCACATTCAGGATACAAACCTGTGCGGGCAGTCCGACACCTGCTGTCATCGCTCACGCGTAGTGACACACACGTCTGTCACAGGTTTGCAAAACAAAGGCTTCTTACACCAACACTAACATCCCAAGAGGGCTTGGCAGTCCTTCCAACCTGATCTGAGCTAAAAAGACTTCAGGGCCAAGTAAATGCACTAAAACAATGTTGCTTTGTACAAGTGTCAGTTACAGACACAAAATGATTTTCAAAAAGTGTACTAAAAATGAAGGATCAGATAGCACCAGCATGTTTTCCTTCACAAGATTTTACAAACGGAACAATTTTTACGTCCACTTGCTTTCTGCTTGGCGTTTCCCTTTCCATCCACTAAGCCATGAGATCTGTCCGGACCATGTGCAGCCCTTCTGCCGTCCTCAACCAATGAAATGCTGCTACAGCAATCAGATGCAACAGAAGCTGCTTTTGGCCAGTCAAGTTTTAAAGGTTTTCTCAAAGTATCCTGAAGATGTTTCTAAAGCTTGGCATAAGTGCAAAAGCAGGAGTGTGCCCAGCTGTGAGCTCAGCTTGGTATTGCTGTGCAAACCAACAGTTCGCCAAGAGGCTCATCCAAAGAGCTGCAATGCCAAACTTCAGGGATGTCTGTTACCACTTCACCACTGGGTTGGGATACCATGTTCATGCCCTACACATACAACCCAGACAACCCAGACAGGCACACAGAGACACTGATATTGGGAACTGCTGAAAGCAAACCCGAGTGTTTTTTTTTTTTTCTTCAAAATCTGGAGTTTACCAAAACAACTGGAAAGCTGAACACTGTTTAAAATGAAAACATCAACATAATGGTTGAGGTCAAAAATCAAAGATTCACAAAACTGACTGCCTAAAAATAAATCTGTTGTGTTCTCACTTGATCTACAGAACATCAGAACAAAGTACAGAAGGTTCCACCTTTGACAGCCTTACACTCTGGAGCCAAATCTAAGAATCAGAGGCTTTGCATTTCACAAGCAGAACTGCCGAGGCCTGGATACAAACACAGCAAGGGTTCTCCGGCCCAAGTCGGCCAGGAAGCACTGCAACATGCGTAACAACTCAGAGAGGACAAAGCAACGTCCATGTGACAAGCTGAGGATGACAACTCCAACAACCACGATGCTCCGCCACCCAAAAAAAGCACCCACCTTCTGCTTTTACCAAGTGCCACTGCACCTCCTGACAGGTGGGGCTCTCAGCACATCTGCTAAGAAGAGGGAGATTACATGGACTGCGGAAAAGAGATAGCTACTAACACTTTCTACACGACGCCCACCCACTATCATCACTATGCATGCTGGGAAATCCTCCAAATGCAGTCAGGGTCCCACTGCAACCCTTTTCTCCCAAGCTATCGGTCTCCTCATTCTAAATGATTTGTTTTAACAAGCTACATTTATGTGTGCTGTTCAAACTGCTAAAGATAAGGGATGGTTGGGATAAAGGACGGTGGTCTCCAGAGGTTTAAACTGGTCTCAGGTCCATGTACCTTATATTCTCTTCTGTATGGAAATATTTTAAACCGAGGTCATTGGAAAAAAGTCAATTACAAACTTCTGCAAAACAAAGACATTCTGAGCACATTAAGGAATGCTAATTTTAGAAAAATTTTCGACCGACAACTCACTATCATTAGCGGACGATTAACCGTGTAACCAACCAGCCTACAATCACGCATGTGACTCATTAAAAGTCTGCTCAAAGACAATCACACTAACATTTCCTACTATAATGCTTTAATTCAGCTACTGTAACAAGCAATATATTCGATGCTACTTTTACCCCATCCAGCTGGAAGAGTAAAAAAAAAAAAAAAGTTTTTGCTCTTCGCCATTAACGTCTATCATCACAGCGATAGCGGAGAATGCCTACTCTGAAGGCACTGATGTCTCGGTATGCACAAAGTGTCACCAAACTTGCGTGTCATTAAAATTGCAACCTGTCTCTTTTACACCTTCGTAACGGGTGAGTACAGACCAACTTTAGAAGGAATTACTCAATTATCCAATTTCTATTTCACATTATCTACCCAAGATGAGTATTTTTCTCCCAGAAGAAAAGGGATTTTTTGTTTTCCTGGTCATTGGCAATCTCATGTCCAATCTCAATGGCAGTGACCACAACAGTCCCCTCCTTTGTTAACATAATGTAATTTTGCTATTCTAATGGCAGAAGGGTTGGCTGTACTTCAAATGTCAGAGCCGGTGGATATTTACTGCTGGTGTGGTACTGCATTGAAGACAACACTGATGAACTTAAACTCCACAGTGCACAACACACATAGTACCCCATAGTTATATCAATCAAAATGGTCCCATACAGAATTATTTTAGCAGCGCACTTTATTTTTAATTGGACATTTATTCTCCACAGCCTACATTTGTTTGTGTATTACTAATTAATGTGTACAACACAAACAACTTTTTTTGTTTTTTATTTTTTTTTTTTTATAATAAAATCGCTGCTTCAAGGGTCTACAAGTAAACTTTTAAATGCAGCTCATTTTTAACCAATGCCTTTGGTTGAACTGGTTGAACAACTTGTTTTTAGCAGTTAGCGACTGACATCCCAAACGCTCGTTTCCACATTTGGGAAAACGACTGCGACAAAGAAGAGATGAGCAGCAGGAGGCGAGCCAAACCGGAGAGCAGCGTCGGAGTCGCCCGCCGCTGCGAGCTCTCGCCGACCTCCCAGTCGCGATCGACAGATCTTTATTACATTCAAAGTCGATCTTTAAGGGGTTCAAAATTTGCTGATTTCCACCACAGCTCTATGGTTACCAGAATGCCCAGAGTTAGGACACAAGTTTTCGATCAGGCAGGCTCACTGGCACCAGGTCAGCCAGTAGTCACAACAGAGAAGCATTACCAAAAAAACTAAAACTAAAATGAACAAATTTAACTCTGGATGAGAACATGGCTTTTTAATCGACATTAGCCAAACAGAAACCCGTTTGCCCCCGTTCACCAAACTGCTGCCCTCACAAAAAAGGGTAACTTAGAACATAGTTACTCAAACCTGTGGTCTGGTACCAGGCTGTGGGCTCATACATACCAGGTTGGGAACCAGTCGGGAAAGCTCTGCAAAGTGTGGGTGTGTAAATCGCTAAATGCATCCCCCCCCCCCCAAAAAAATGCCACTTTTATTGCACATCACCTTAAAATAATTTCCAAAATGTTCAAAAACATTCGTTCCTAAATAAAAGTGTAATACACCAAGAAAAAAAATAAGGACTAATCAATTTTCCTATATATCAAAAGTGAGCTTTCAGGACACAGTGCCAGACATTCATGCCATTAGACCTATGCTAGACAGCATTAGGAAAAATTAAGAACAAACTATGTTAGAAACATTGCTTATAACACTGCTGAAAAACTGCACACAAGTGAGGAAAAAGATGACGCTAAAAAGAACATTTGAAAGTACAACAGCTACTTAAACACGGGTTTGTCACAGTTGGGGATGTAGCTGTGTGTGGGAAGAAGTTAGCTTAAAAGGCTTCATAGCCTTGTTTGCTACCTCGACACTGGGGACAAATTAATATTTCATTTCTGTATTAACGCTGTCCTGATTAATATTTAATACATTGTGCTGGTAATGCTCTTAAAATTTAAATGTCACACAGCAAGCATGCAAAATGATAACTTTGCCGGTATGTAGGGTGGGGTTATGGCGCTTTCTAAAAGGCAGGTCTTTGCTTTTAGTCTCACGTGAACAGTGATTTTGGTTAGAAAGAAAGTGAACTCTGGGTCAGAGGGAGCAGCTGTGCACTGACAGGGGCAAGCAGATGAGGTAACAAGGGGCAAGCAGGGCAAGGAGCTCATGCCCGGGTACAATGGTGGACCCAGCAGAGAGGCCAGGCCACATGCAAAGCGACAGGGAACAGCATACCTGTGGACAGGGGCGACTCGCCCCACAGACAGCCAGCTTCAGCTACCACTTCTTTAGTCTCAACCAAACCATTTGGGCAAGGAAAGAAAGGGAAAAAAAAATCCTGCTAGACTGTGACCAAAGTGCCTTGGAGAGTCAATCTGACCATCAAATTCCATTCTGGGATTCCAGAACCCGAAATTCAGCCCATCACTCTTCATTCCCCAGTTCTGTTAAACCTTGCAACACTCATCTTAAGTGGATCTTTATGGATAGGAAATATGACCATGCTGCTTAGTGTTGTGCCTGTCCTACCAACCCAGAACTTGAACCAAGGCACGCAGAGCCTTAGCCACACAGCAGAAGCCTTGATCTATATGTACGCAAACCACCAGCAAATCGCAATGAGGCCAAGCACGGACAGCCATCCACAAAAGGCTACTCATTTTGTGAAACACTACCTGCACCTAAACACTGAAGACGTTCGGAAAAGCTCAGTGAAACTATAAAGTGCAGCTAGCTTTCTGACAGACTGAACATGCAACACTTCAGCAACCTCATCGTATTTCTAAATAATGAATATTTCTGTAATGCCAAGAGGTGGTTAGAGCTTGACTAGCCTCTTGCCTGGTGTGAGACTTCAGATCAAGTACAGCCAGTGGTCCTTTGTGACGAGGTGGGGGGTATACAGGACAGCAGAATGCATGGAATGAACAGCAGGGTCTTTGAATGAGCCAGGCAAAACTCGACAGCCCCATGATAAACAGCTGAGGCACAAGGTCCAAAATAAACCAGGCCCATTTTCACCTACAGGCAGCAGGAGGCGACAAGAGCTTGAACGTCTCGGCTTTTAGGGAACCTCCGGCCACACAGCCACATGACACTGAAGTCACACGAAGGACACAGGTCCACACTCATTCATTGGGACCTGGCCAGGCCAGCCTGGGGACAAAGACATGACGCAGTTGAACACAGTCACACACAAATCACAAGTGACACCTCTGCTAGCTGGTCTTTTTACCACAGCTTTGTTGACAAGCAAGGCCATAGCTACTGTGGTGAAGAACGTCAATCCAAAGCAATCCCTCCGTAAGAGAAGGGTGGTTTCAGATTTGCACTGAAGGACATTCAGCACTAAGGTAAGAACAGAGTCTGATGTGCTTCTCTATTGACATGACGTTCAAACGTGTGACATCAGACCCCAGCGAACAGGGCCGAATGAGAGCCTTGAGTTAATTCACAGCCTGTGCGTGTGAGATGTTGCACCCAGCTAAAGGTCCACTTCAAACCCAAGGATGGGTTATTGTTCGAAACACTGAGCCCATTTCCTCAAAGACAAAGAGTGCTAGGTCTCAGCCTCAGGTGGAAACAGAGCCACCACTGTTAGACTGTTCCCTACATTCTGTGAAATGAGATTATAAACACTGCAGCTAATCTGCTACTAGCTCTCTGGTCAAATTTTAACCGCACACAGAGGAGAAGGCTGGTGAAAGTAGTTTTTCTAAACGCTTAACAATGGCAGAGCAGGCCCAAAGCTCCAAACACGTACCAGCCACCATAAGAGCGCTGCCTGGGATTTAATGATTACGCAGTGACAAAAGCTTTTGTAAGGTCACCCTGTGGACCCATTAAACCCAAAAACACTTTCATTACAAATGGGAGGGGAGTGAGACTATTCCCTTATTCAGAGTTAATGCACAGCCAGCTCCAATTAAATAATCACAGGTGGAAAAATGATGGATGTTACAGGTAAAATATCACACGTTTGAGTACACCTGCTTGAAAGAAAGTCTGTTGAGCATTTTGTATGCATTAAACTCTAATGTCAAACATTTATTTAAATGCATGTTTATTAGGAATGCAATGGTTTTGAAAAATCACTCGGTTCAGTTTGTATTGCATTTTGAGAGAGACTTTAGATTCTGAGTGATTGGTATTCAAATCATTTTTCACTAATTCGTTTTCTGAATTGCTTATTCTGTGCAGGGTGGCAGGCGGCCAGCAGCCTATCTTAATCTTAGGACACAAGGTGGAGGACACCCTGGGTGAGGTGCCAAGTAGGGAAGTAACAACACACTCAGCTCACAACACGGTTCAATTCACAAGTGTTCATGGTTCAGTTCTTAACATGCAAAACAAAATTTGAATTAAAAAACCACCAAAGTATGTTTTTTTTTTCCCCACAGACAGTGGCCAGAGCATTTCAATGTGGTGACATTGTAAATGCTGCATCAGTGTTAAAGTTTGAAGTTTCCCAAAGTGTGGCCTGCAGACTGGTAACAGGCTGAGGGCTGACATGTACCAGGCAGAGAACCAGCCAGGAAAGTCTTGTAAGTAATTGTTAAACGACATTTTTATGAAAAAAGTGTTTTGCCATCTTTTTTAATTGCATATCACGTTGAAACTACTTTCCAAAATGTTCAAAAAATTGCTCCAAAATATACATTTAATAGACCAAAGGGTGGGGAAAAAAAGACTAATCGGTTTTACTGTAATATGCATCAAAAGTGAGTTGTCAAACTACACAGCCTGTAAGTCACACAATGGTAAAAATTAAAGCCACATTACCAAGTTTTTTTTAACCGACGCAGCCAGTGGATCATGAGGACAAAGCGACACAAAAGAAAACATTAATTCAACATTATGACAATTTAAAATATGGATTTGTCACATAATTGTGCTGGTAAAGTTGTTTATATTAAAACAGCCAGCAGCGTGACACCATTGTCTACCTCCACAGAGAGCTTCACGGTACATTGTGCCACGACATCTTTACAGCCTTAGTCTCATCGCATGGCAGGGCACAATCACCCACACAGTCACACACCCAATCACATGCTACGGGCAATTTGGAAATATCAGACTGGCTACAATGCATGTCAATGGCCTGGGGGAGGAGACCAGAGTACATGGAGAAAACTCCACATACACAGGGCAGAGGAAGAATTTGAAGTGTGAGGCTAAAATTACTAAAATTACAAATCACAACCATGCTTCAGCTACATGCACTGAACTGTGGCCAAACCAAACGGTTTGTTGTTTTTTACTTCTTCAGGGAACCGCTGCGTCCCCAAAATTTATACAATTCATAGAATATTGTAAAATAAACATCTGCAACAGTAAATATACTCAAACATTTGACTGACTTTAAATGCCGGAATCCTTATTTCAGGTAGGCAGTGAATTACTGTAATGCCAGGCTGCTGAATATATCAAAGAGCAAACAGCAAAACATTTTTGAAATGGTATTTTAAAAATAATCCCTGGGACTACTGCCCCAAATATGTACTTTAGGAAAACCCTCACAGTGAGCTCCTCCTAAACCAACAGACGTGGAAACACTCTTTCCTCACAATTTACCATTTCCTTCTACAATAAAGATTCTAATTAACATTTACATCACCATAAAGACTGCCACATTACAAATAATCCATTAACACACCGGTGTTCTTAAAGTTGCCGTTAAACTCACAAGGAACCATTAACCAGCTACAATAGACAAAAACACCCTTTCAGACTTTGATAGGAAACACTACTGTTAACCACTTCTTATAATCCATGTGTCAGGACTGTTGGGTTTACGGTAACAGAAGTGTGTGTGTGTGTGTGTGTGTGTGTGTGTGTGTGTGTGTATACACGTGTACCCACACCGCAGAAGGTCATTGAGGAAAAACACAGCAGCAGGCCTACAGTAAGGCTGCTGAGCTGCTAACAGGACATGGCGCAGCTCAGAAGGAGGCCTCACTTAGCCTTAGACATTACAAGCACGACACCAGACCACAGTACAACTGCACTACATCTTTTCCACGTGTAGTTCGACATTTGTGTTGATCATTTACGTAATGGCATATCCGTAACACCAATTAACATGGATGAACCATACTATTACCAACCGCCATCCCTCTGATCTCGCACTCCTAATAAAACAGACACCAAACTAGGGATGCAGACGAATATTCGAATAACAAATATTCGTTTAACTTTTTACTATTCAACTTGATATTTTACTATTCGAATGTTCGTTTCTGTACAGTCGGCTTTCCTTGTGTGAAACTCACGTGGCATTGCAAACGATTCTATATCATATTATCGTATAATCTGATGTCGGATTTCTTTTATTAAGACAGAGTCTTGAACAGATAAGCCGACACTGAAAGTGAAATAGTCAGTAACGCCTATAGCACTGTAATGTCACCTAAGTACACTTGAAGGAAGTTGAGGCGTTTTAGAAGTTTA
>JABJVR010005575.1:0-13390 GCA_025773905.1 Chitala chitala | reverse complement strand
AACTTGTTACAGTTCATGTCCAGTGAATAACCTGAAATGGCACAAAGGTACAGAGAAAAGCGGTACTGGTAGTGTGTATATATATATATATATATATATATATTTAACTTATATATAACTTTAAAAATGACAGGCAGGTGAAACAACTGCCATTTAAAGATGTTTTGTCATCTTAATTTTAATCTGTGTGTCTTTTTAGTCTTTCTAAACTATGCAGAAAGTAAGGTAGACATTTCCAAAATGTTACGGGCTCCACACAAATTCTTCTGCTCATATCATTCTAAACCAGTGAACGAATTAAGCAAGCAACTTTTGCTTTGATGACCAGCATAAGCGGCAGCCTCTCAGCAAAGCAATGCGTGAAGGTCACATTCTGTCCTTCAGGAGATAAGAGATTAATTGCAGAGCGGCTTATCAGCTGCTATTCCCTAAACGAGCTGCCTTATCGAAGGATGGCACAAACCGCTACGTCTGAGCAGCCCCGTGAGGATTTGCTCCAGCGCATCAAGGATCAGTTTGCTTCTCAAACTTTTCTCTGACACATGAAAACTAAATATCACCACACTCCAATGAGCTGAACTAGTGACACTCAGATACAAAACTTTAAAATTCTTTTTTTACTTTCTGCCTTCTATTTCTGAATAATAATAAATGATGGGCAGGAGTGTAAGAATGCTGGTAAGGTTGTTTTAATGTGGAAAAACAAATAGTGTCTTGAAACCCTAGTTTTGGTCAAAAATGCTGCACCTTCTAATGTAATGTAATGATAATCTCATTATCAATGGTGACAGCTATTAAGGAAATAACAAATGATCCCTGTAAAAGTGTTCTGTAATCTCCTGTCAACACGTAACCAAAATGTGGGACACACACACACACACACACACACACACACACACAAAACACATAACGGAACACATTATATTATTGACAGTAAAAACAATATTTTCAGATTGCTGCATGTTGTTTTATGATTTTTAAATGGACATTATTGTGACTATTTATCTTTAACTGGCAATCTACATTAGAACCTGAATATGGTTTCCCTTTATGTATGCACAAGATTACCAATGTACAGAGTATGGTGATGACATCTGGACATGAGTAATTCAGCATGACAAGAAGCTAGTCATGGCATTAAATAACGTGTAATAAAATGTGCAGCGCGAAACTCAATCACAGTCATATCTCTGAATCATATTGCTCATCTACGTTCGGAGTGTGGGGCTGAAGTTAATCTACTGAAATGACATCCGTCTGAAAGACCATACGTCACCCAAGACCCTGAAAAGGGGAGTCATGGCTACCAGACTGGTTTTGATGTCATGCCCATAAGGAAATGAGCAGAGCCTCACACAGGTTAGCCTGCTGCCAAAGTGGGCTGGGAACAATTTATACGAGATTTTTTGTCCTGTAGATTTTAGAGTCTCCTGTTCCCAGATCGTAATACAGCTGATAAAAGAGATATCTATGTGGGTTATATAAATCATACTCATGACCTCATCTCAAAAGTGTCAGTAATATCATCAGCATTAGTGTGTGTGTGTGTGTGTGTGTGTGTGTGAGTGTGTGAAAGAGAGAGAGAGGGAGAGACCACAGACACGTCATCCTACTGCAGCATCAGTTCACATGACAGACGAGAAACAGAATGTTTAATGATCTGATTGTATAGCTTTCAAGCATGATAAAAATGTATCAGATTAATCAGTTCCTTCTTAAATCATATCTCTTTTCAAGACAAACAGCAAATTAGAATGAGAAAACCAGGCAGATTTAGTCTGCGTTTGTGTGTAGTTCTTTAACTGATTTTCCATGGCTGTGTGTACAATGTGACCGCCCATGAACATGGAGTCTCAAGATATGAGGGGTGTGGTTCAGATTAAGGCTTGTCTTGTCTGGGGCTCATGGATCATGGGGTTGATCCAGGGGATTTGGGATAAACTCCAGTGTTCCCCTCTAAAATCTTGTTTACCTAAATGCCCTGAAGGAGCTTTTCATATGGAATAAGGTATTCAGATCCACTACAAACGCGGTAATACAAGGTAATTGTCAAATCAGACTGCCCCAAGCCTAATTTGTTTTATCAGTGGGAGATGATTTAGGAATTGATTTAGTACAAGTATTCCACTAACTTCAAGTAGCCCAACATGTCTGTTTGCTTTTTGTTTATATTTCTTTTATAGTACACAAACGACAATTTGGTTAAATTATACAATAATTTAATATTTTAGTAATGTTCTAACAGAAACACCACTTTTGAGTGCTTTGGCTGTCTTTATGGCGCATTATAATACAATTAAAGATGACACAAAATATTTAACAAAGAGATTTTTAAAATTTCTTTTAGCATGTTTCAACACTCATACAAATAACATTTGCAGGGAAATGTCACTGTACCAAAATATGCAGATTAATGAATATGCAAATTGTTACAAAATAAATAAATAATGACACGATAACTAGAATCATTACCATTGATCTTAGCTTCTTAGCTTTAAAGCATTTCTGGTTTGTCATCTTACCATTTAACATATTTTAATAGAAAAAAAATACACACAAACCATATGCCTGTCCATATTGAAACACAGTCGTGCTGCGAGCCACTGGCCTTGCGTGTAAGTGTGCTGCGTGTTCGTTCATGTACATGTGAAGCACCACGCTGTGCGGCCTTTGTGTTTCTACAGTTGTGGGTCACACAAAACAATAGCATCTGATGAGATCTGCACAGATCACCAGCCTCCTGGAGCCATTGGACCGCACAACTGTTCTGTGTTTCCATGAACCGCTTGGGCCAAGCCAGAGGGAAGTCCAATGGTGGAAACTAGGCTATCAGAGGCGGGCCAGTACCATTGATGACAATACCCCAGTCTAGGCTTGTGTGGCCGCCAGTCCCCCTGGGCGCAGGGAGGCAATTGAGCGCTTAATTGAAACAGCACACGAAAAGTGACAATTATGAGTACAGATGAGATCAGGGACCAGGGCCCCACAAAAAGGGGGGAGAGCGTGACTGAGAAAGAGAGAGAGACAGAGAGAGGGAGTGTGGCATTCTGAAAACCCAGTCGCCTGAGTAACACAGTAAGCCTGCCCTTTGTGCAGTGGTGAATCTTTAATGGAGCAGCCTCCCCAGCACAGCACTTTGTGTTTCCACAGGGCACTTACACCACAAGCGCACGTGGCAGATCTGTTCCTTGGAGGCCCTGCTAGGAAGGTGAGCGTGTGTGTTTCCCTAGGGCTAAGTAAGGAGGGTGTACAAGCGACCTTTCTGCTTCCACCAGTACAGACAAAACCTAAAACGCTCCGCCTTTTCTCCGGCTGGGAAGAAAACAAACAAAAACTCCGGAGTCAAACCATGCAAGCTGACAACAGAGTGGCATTTTGTTTCTAAAACAAAGCAGCTCGGCTGATACGCTAACAAAAGATTTCGCTTTTTCTGACGGATAAAATAGTAACAATCTGAAAACTTTTAGGTTCCATCACGACACGTGAAATGTTAATTTATTCCGGGGCAGTGCGGACTCCTTGTCACAACAGTCGCAGAGGTGGAGACGAGGTGCAATTTCTGCGCTGAGAGTTGATCCTACGGCACCGGGAGGCGTGTGGGCTCACTGGCTGCGGAGGGACACGCTTTTTCAGGGATTAATAACAGTGCACTCGCCGCAGGCTGTCCCACTGACATTTACACTTTAGAGCTGCGATGTAATGAGCCAGCCCCGATCGGCAGTCCGGTCTCCAGGCGGCGCGCCTGACATTTGCAGCGAGGCACGTTCACGACGCAATTTGCTTTTCAAAGCAGAGCAGAATCAATAGGATGGCTAGGGGAGGGGGGACAGCACTCTTTGGCGTTGTGGAGAGACATCATGGGACAGCAGTGGCACAAAACTCTCCATTGTTACCCCTAAAGTTTGTATGGAACAAGTGTGACTGTTGTGGGCTAGACTTTACATTTCTATTCTCTGGCTTGCTTGTTGTTCAAAAACTTTTGCAGGAGGCTCCATAAGACTGCACGAACTACAGAAAAAGTTTCATTATAAATTATTTCGCTATCATGTTTTAAATTTACAGGAAATAAAATAACTAATTTGAAAACGCGTACTAGACAATCAGAAAATTTTAAATTCTGTCATGTAAACTGGATAGGAGCCTCAATAGGAACAATTACCACATTTGCCGGTGGACTTGGTGCACCTGATGATAAGATCCCTGAAAAAACAGGGTCAATTATGCCCTACCCCTAATGTTAATTTGTTTGTAATATGAGCCTTATCTTCCCTTTTCACGGCTCTTCGGAGCCTAATGTTGATCTCTTTTGTACTCTATTGCTAGCAATTCCATAACATTATCTTAAAAAATTGTTCTTACGTTTATGCTGATGTCTGCTACCATTTCCATACGATTTAACTTCTACAAAGGACTTGTCTATCACCGTTTTAGCAGAATGTTCAGTGGAAAATGTGTTACCATGGTAACCACTTAAGCAACAGGCCAGCTAATAATGAATCATGTGGAAATTACAGCATTTGGTTTACACAAAGCATTTACCTTTCTCTCTTCTTCTGTGACAAAATCCTCGGCGATTAGCATCAATTTAGCATTCATAAAGTGCACTTTACATGCGGCGTTTTCTCTGAGGACACGAGCGGCTGCGACGCTTACATTCATGATATCAGTCAACAGCAGCATTATCTGCGTGGTTAGGAATACCATTATTATGTAAGATAACATGA
This sequence comes from Chitala chitala, assembly GCA_025773905.1. Classification (NCBI taxonomy): domain Eukaryota; kingdom Metazoa; phylum Chordata; class Actinopteri; order Osteoglossiformes; family Notopteridae; genus Chitala; species Chitala chitala. The sequence continues at coordinate 8,666 of JABJVR010005575.1, read as the reverse complement.
GTAAAACCAGCAACAGGGCAAATACTGTATGCAAGTTTCTAGTCAGAAAGTTAAACATCTTAGAATGCCCCGTATGCAATGCTGAAATATATATAAAAAAAATAACGTTACATTCCCTCAGACTAATAGTTATCTGACTTGCCAGCATTGAGGTTCACCGCACTGGCATGTACTGTGTAGTATACAATCAATCAACAGCAATTATATCACATAAGCCTGTGCTTGGTGATCAAATGCATTATCACTGTGCAATTTATTTCGTTTTTACGGGTAATTTCCCCTACCAAGTAAAGATGACTAGATATGAAGTACAGACCAGTCCGCCTCGATCGATAAGCTGACTGGATAGTTACATTGCACGTCAAACCCCTGCGGCGGGGCAACAGCATTTGCACCTGTGTCTGTATGCATTCAGCGCACAGCCCGCAAAGTGGGGCAAATGGACTTTTTCAAGTGGAGCGATTGCGAGGTGTCTGATGCGAGCACGACTGCAATTAGCCCAGGAGACAGGGCCGCTCCCTGGGGGCCGTGCCCCTCCCGTCCAGCCGCTCCACGCAGCGGAGAAGCGGCGGCTGCCTGCCAATGAGAGTACAGGTAATGGCCCTGCGTGGGTGGTTAGAAGCGGTGGGCGTATGATTGGCCTGACAGCTGTATCTTAATTCGACCGTGAAAACTAAGGCAGCAGGTTACGGGCCTGACATTATTTATGGATCTAAAGCATCGGTGAAGGCCGTCATAAGGAGTCAATGGAGTGGTTCACAGTTACATCTCCTTCCTGCTCATAAAAATTGACCGTATGAAAAGTAGAACTATTGAAATGTTTTTTTTTTTGTATGGAAATTGTATAGTCATTATTAATTCTACATTCATGTAAGTATTCAAACAGTCCTCAAAGGAGGAGTTTTCAAATCAGGAGCTTTCATGTGGATTATAGACACCTTATCTGAAGAAACAAGGATTGAATCCAATAAAAGAAATACGAAAACTTCATGCCCTTTAGACATCTTGCTTTGCATGCGGGTCTTGAATCTTGATCTGTTTACATGATAGCAAAAGTGCAAAAAAAAAAACAAAACAAAGCAAAACAAAAAACTGTCAGAAAACTAGAATTCCTTCTTTAACATGGAGCCTTTTAATTTCTTAATGTTTAATTCTTGGCAAGCAAGAACCTATAATGATAACTTGCATTTATATATTTGTCCTCCAACCCTTCTACTCCTGAAAAAAAAAATATGTTTTAGTTAATTACATCAAAATCACCTGAAATAAACACTGAACTCTGTGACCCTCTGTACCAAGCACAAATTCAGTCCCAATTATTAACCTTGACCAGAGCTAATAAATAGCTCAACGACCCATTTGGCATATGTTTCAATATGTGGATATGGCATAGCTTACAAACGCCCTGACACTTCAATCTTTTCCTTTCTTTGAAAAATTTACATAAGATTAAATGCTGTAAAATGGATTTTCACCCCTTAATTCGTTTAAGATTTGCTACACAGCACCCCAGTAAATTTAACGGAATTAGTGGCGCCCCTGAGGGAGAGCCGTCTGGCCACTAATTTCGCGTGTGCTCTGTCAGCAGAAAGGATGCTTCATATAGTGCTCAACCCTGTCCATGCGTGCACGCGCACGTGTGTGTGTATGTGTGTGTGTGTGTGTGTGTGTGTGAGCACTCAAGTCTAAGACCTTGGACCACCCCAGCCAAGACTAGCCAGCCATGGCTGCCACGGTAACAAGTCTCATCCACAAGAGTCAGCCAAGCGACAGACAAAGGGCTTCCGACAGATTTCAGACAGGTGCATTAATAGCACCCCAGCATGTGGCACTGTTAAAATTACTAGGGAGAACTCCCCTCCTCACAGCCTGCCTCTAGAGGCTTCAGAGGCACGTCATGTGACGAGGAGATGTGGGAGGCTCTGGAAAATGGTGCGCAACATTGTTGCATCAGGAGAAAGCGCTAAGAGGATTGTGTGTATATCATCACATGGTAATGGACTTTTACCGATGCGGAATGAGATTGTACAAACGAGAAGAGACAAAGAGATGATCAAATTAAAGAGCTTACATAAAACTGCGCTTAGTCACAGTTTAAGTTTAATGGTAAAAGCACAAAGAAATACTATCAGTAGTAAAGTGGCATAACCTTGTTTCCCACTAAAGGTAAACATGGCACAATCACCATTACAGTGTGCCAGTGCACCGTGCAGGCACAGAATCCAGTTAAATAGAAGATTAAAATAGCCTTTGAAGTAGATTATACACCCTTATACATTGGTCATACTGCCCGTCTAACGTAAAAGTTGACATTTCAAAATCAATCACCTCTTGCTCGGATATTGAACTGAAATGTTAAATCTATGCTACAAAATGGTGGTAAAGTAACCATGCACACTTTGCTAGAATGCCCGCAGCAGTGCAGATTTCATGTATATGTTCACTAGTAACATGTTAATGAAGATCTGCAACTCAAAAAAATTGAGTAGCTTTAATATAAATAGAAAATGCGATGCTTACAGATAAGATTACATTAAAGGTTATTAGTAAGACACAATTCCTGAAGAAGCCTGGTGAGATCTTGAGAACACAATGCGTGCTTTGAGGAGCCATGTGAAGGATGCTATTTCAATCTGAACACGGTTACTTCAACAAATCCATCAGCACCAGTGCCACTACCTATAGGGATGTCCTAAATCTTGATTATTTGGCATGGGTGGAGTTATACCCCACCAGGATAATTCTTAAGAAATTTTAATGCTTCCTCTGTGGATAGAATTTAATCAGGTGTCATTCTTTCACTCTGAGATACCCTGCTGAGTACTAGTGCATAATATTTTTGTGACCCTGTGCACGCTGGTGAGCACTAGTGCATACTATCCTGATGACCCAGTGCACTTACTAGTGCATACTACTCCTGTACCCTTGTACACTTGGTGAGTACACACTACTCTTGTTCTCACTCTGAACAGCATTCAATCTCTGTTTCAGTTTGCCCATATTACCCAAGGACAGCTATGCACGGTATTCCCATAGGTTGAAAGGCAAGAAATTCATTTCTATAGAATAAGAGAGAAAAGCCAATACAGTCATTTGGTTTTGGCCAATGTCAGGAACACACTCTAAAATGGTTGGCTGTAGGGCAAAGCGAAAATAATATGAACTCCCAGTCTGGAGTTTTTTTTTTTTTTTTTTTTTTTTTATCGGTCCAATGGTATGAACTGTTCTTACAGAATTGCACATCATCTCTTTTACATACAGAAATTACAAACAACAGGACGTGAAAAAGTTTGGCAGTGTGATGGAAGTATCCACAAAACACGACAATAACAGATGTCAGTCAGTGATGGGCATCAGCTGCAGATTGCTTTTACATTTTTTCATGAATTACATTAAAGCACGCTATGTTACTGACGAATAGCAGCAGATATTTTTGAAAAAAATTCTTCCTAAGAATACCTAAAGTTAATGTCAGTATTAAACAAATTAGGAAATAATAGAACGGAGTTAATGCTAATATGTTCTGTAACTGACTTTTCGGAAGGTTGAATTTATTTCTTCGATTTCTCGGACAGCAGCAGGTTATCTATAACAACAAAAGGTACTATAGATGCCGGAATCAACCTAAGTGCTATTTAATGGCCACTTGATGTCACTGTGAGCCAGTTTGAGCCTGATTCACACATGAATGGAGTTGGTCTCTCAGTGCCAGAAAGACTTCAACACGTTCTGTCGCGGTGGTATTCACGCTGTCACACTGTCTGATGCTAAAACATGGGCAAGCAAGCCGTACTACAATTACTATCCTGTGTCCGTGTGTGCGTTTTGTCTGCCTGTGACGTGCGCGCTCGTGTATTTCGGAGAATGTTTCACTTCTTACTGATCTCCGGCTATAGTTCAGAGGACGAGAGAATAGACGATGTATTTTAGATTACTCCACAGCAAAGTGCTGGTACAACCCCGCTGCTTTTCTACTGAGCTGATTGCTTTAGCATAGAAAATGCCCACAGGCACTAAAGATTACAAGAAGAATACACAATGCATAATAATGCAATCTCTGTCTAGCTATTGAGGGCACATGATGTAAGGGCGTGTTTAAACGAGCTCTCACAATCCGTCAGGAAAATTGGCCACAAAGTGATTATTATTCCAGGCCACTCCGAAAGAGCGTGCACATATGGAGAGGATAACAGTCCTGCTATGCAGGTGGTGAACGTTAGCAAAGCATTAAGTGGCATATTGATGGAAGATAGAGATGCTGTCTGAAGGCAAGCGACATCAAAGAGAAACATCAAACAGCATTAATCTGGTCTTTTTCTTTTCAGGCAATTAACCAAGGTCCCAGAAGAAACGTAACAATACATGATCCGCGAAGCTACAAAAAAAAACATACAATACTTGGCGGGTAGACAAATGTGTACCTTTCAAAAATTATGAATCAATAGCTTTGCAAATCCCGATAAAATATAAGCATGTTTATTTCACTAGTAAATTGTGTATTTTATGTATCACATATAGGTCTTAACGGAAAAATGTGGTGTGAAGGTGAAGGTGAGAAGGCTTGGGGGTTGGGAAATAAATTCCTCTCCCTCTGTCAGTACAAAGTTATCAGCAAACACACACACGCACAGGGTCAGTTAAATTTTATGCCATTGATAGTGTTGTGACCATAAATACAGCGATTGCGGGAAATGGCTTGTACTGAAAAATGAAAACTTTGATTTCACCGGTTCACCAGTCAATGCCATCGCTTGCGAACGCTTAATCACAACCTTGAGATAAAAGGGTATAACTGTCCGTGTCATTCTGCTTTAATCGCCCGCCCAAAGAGGGGACGTGACCTCTCACACCAAAACCCATCCTAACAGAACTGAAGGTCAAGTGAAAGAGCTTTCATAATCTGTTATCCCATCTTCTCCCCTTTAAACAACATCAGATTACAGCTCGCTGTACTCCACTCTACATTTCATCTGAGAATTCATCGTACAATAATCCTGCCGTTCAGCGTTAAACACAAACTATGTCATATGCACTCGCACATATTTATACTGTTTCGAGGCAAAGTTTAGTTATTGATTTGTTTTTCTAATCAACCAACAATTCTATCTTTGCAGCTATTGGGAACATTACACATTGTACACTTTTGAATTATTTAGTTGTTTTGTGTCAATAAAACTATATTAATAAATAGTATGAGCATGCTGTAAGTTATAATTAGTTATTGATCAACTTATTTTACTGTACTTTTGATTCCAAAATATTTTACTTCTAATATAGAAATTCACACAAAGGAAAAACCAGTGTAGCCAGTCTTTTGTTTAATTATCACAAAAGTCAACAAGAAAAGTTGGAATTCTAATTTTCAAAGTTGTTTTTGTCACTTCATACAACGCTCTGTAACAACACATAAAGGAATCGTAGTTTCTTAAAACATGAAAATTTCATGAGTATCTTGTTCAATTCTTTTTTTTTTTCTAAATGTTATCTTAATTTATACTTTCGTGTGTAAAGTTAAAAACACAATCGAGTTTATACGTTTTTCAAAACTCGGGAACTGTATTATTTTTTCACAAACCAGTAATGAAACAGTAATGTTGTTACCATAAAGAATATTCTCCCCAAGTCAAAGAACTACACGTAGAGGACCGGACTGATCAGAAATCGTTTGGATGACATGGACAAACGCTACTGATAGTCCACTGTACAATCTACGCTGAACTAAGCGCGAGCAACACTGGTTCAATTATGGGCGCGGGGCTCATAAGCGTATCTCATGTTCGTAATTTATCATCTCCTACCTGCAGGGTAATAACACTATTAATACAAACTATATATAAATGTCATCACTTTGTGGTATTTTGCATTTCTCATGAAATATATATTTTAGGATGCATTAGTTACATAGAAAAACGACAATTTGTCCTTCTTCATTAATCTCAAAATGTTAAATACAGTACGGCTAAAACACTGATCTGAGATTACTTGTAACAAATAGCTTTATCAGATGTTGAAAGGAAAGCAGCACAACTGATGTCTTGGTCTTGGGTGAATGTGATTATCGTATTATTATACTGCATATTTCATAGTTTTGAGGAAAATCAAATAACTTTAAGTGGTAGATAACGATTCGTTTTTCACACAAATAGAATTAACTTTTTGTGTACGTGTTTTGGTCGTCGAAAGGTTTGCGGGAAAGGATTATTTTTGTAGGAAAAGGAGAGGAGACACGAGCCAGGGGGTTCCACGGATCTTCGATAATGGAAGAGGAAAAGGGCTTTATTTTTTATAATAGGACATTTCTGCTTGTGGTCTCTGACTCCCCATCCATTATCCAGAGATCAGGAGGGACATCAAATTAGCGATCTAGATTTTTTAGAAAAAGCACAGTCCATCCCAGCGCGCGTTGAGCCAACAGAGAGCGAGCCTTACGGCCTGGCTTCGCGCGTGCCTGGAAACGCAATAGAGCGGTCAATTGGTAATGAGATGGGCCGCAGAATACACCAAGTTATGCGTCGTCATGAGGCTTCATGCTGTATGTGAGGCGTTCATTTTGGTGTCTTAAAACTCTGACATCTAGTACAAGACATATTTTGACTTCGTAAAAATTAATTCCCCTAGTTTCTTGTCAGCAAGGGCGTAAGACTTTGATTTGAACGGCAGGGACATGTCCCTACCAGTGCTGTAAAAGTACCGAATTGTCCCTACCAATATTTTAACAATCTGCAAACGTTTTCACGTTAAGAGGGTATGGGCTGATTTGGTCACTATACGAATTCTGAAACAAAACCCACGTCGTTGTTCACCAATATTGTTAGGTATCTTTAATGTTTAAAGCACCATTATCCTCTTGCATTGTCATAGCGATATAGCTCTACTTAATCAAGCTATCAATTCAAACTTAATTATAATACAACCACACACATAAATGTCAGGTAATTAATATGTAACAATATTTCTGAACTACGCCATGGCAACACCACGATTCCTAAGTACTTTACGTTCAGGCGTATGCAACAAGTAATAATCCAGATGACGATTTTTTGTCAGATGGTGCTGTCCGTGGTTCTGAATTGTAAAATCGTCTCACAGAGACCGGACAAACTCATTTGTCCCTTCTGCATTTGAAAGATGTCTGCCACACAGGCTCCACGTGCTCTTGATTCAATTAGCAAGTGTCTGAAACCTCCTCTGGGACCCTGCTGAGGAAAGGGAACCAGAATGCTGTGCAACAAAGACGTCTGCGGCACCTGTGCCCCGTTACTTCCGACGCGTTATTCAGCAGAGCTGCCTCTCGCCGAAAAATTCCAAGCCGCATGCACCAGCGCCGATGGCTAATCGTCATATTCCAAAACACATCTAGAGATATAGCCATTTCACTTACATTGATATTTGTAGACTGTTGCTGGTTTAATATTTTATGTTAATTGCCTGCTTTTATGTGTACACGTTTACTGAAATACGTTGTCTCAAATGATTCTTCTGAATTTAAAATTTCTGGCACTTTAAATTGTCCTACTTCAAAATAATTCCATGTGTTTTAAAGTAACCAAATTTGGTTCACCAAATTAAATTTCAGAGCATTTAATTCCAATGTATGGCTAGTACTTTAATTTCTAGGTAGTGGATATTACTCATTTTCTACTTCACTAAACAATATATGATCTGAACTGGTTATATATTGTGCATTAGAAAAGGCAGTCTCTGCAATGTCACTATAATCTTAAAAGACAGTATCACAGAGTTTGTGTATACAGTTGAGTAGTTATGGTATTTTTCTGTTACTTGCTGAATGAAAAGTTCTCCCTTTTGCTCACATAAGGTACATACCTTTCATTAATAAACAGGAGTTACTAAACTGTTCCTTTTTCTACAGTAAGCACAGACATGGACATATTTATTTTAAGGCCAGTCTGAAAAGATGAATTATAGTCACAGTCAGTATGGGGTATTTGGCCATTTAGAAAGGACTTTGAAAAGGCCTGTCTGACACCCATGAAAACCAGACTGCCTGTCTTCACACATGCTCTGGACAGTTTGCATAAAACAGCAAATATAAACTGAAAATAATCATAAAGACCTATTAATTTAATCTTACAGTCTACCTGATTAAAGAGGTTGCTCAATGGAATTTATAGTTTTATTAAAAAGGTTTAGAACACGTATCCAGTTTTATATTTGTTCTTAAAATCGCTTCACAAATATTTTATGTCATTGGATGTTGTTCTGCTTCAATAGTAAAATACTTTTGTCTTAGCTGTGGCGAGACAGACGTTTACAGCTATGTTATAAATTATTTTCTGATAGCATGTCCTGAATTACAATACTTTTGTTCTGTGTTTCGAAAAATAATTATACATTTTGTCACAACAAATGGGTTGGATCACAAAGAAAAGAGGCGGCATTGATAATGCATGAAAACATTAGCTTTCTGAGGATGGCAGTCTTCATCATTTGCAGTTGTGATGAAGAGACAGTAGCTTGCCAACAGCTTGGGGTTCTATTCTGAAGGGATGAACCAACACTCAGACATTTGTATTAATCCCAATGGAGGCGAGAGAGAGAGAGAGAGAGAGAGAGAGAGAGAGAGAGAGAGAGAGAGAGAGGGGTTATGCTCTCTCGACAAATTTTGAATTTTTATTGAGATACATAAATTTTTATATTTTTTT
>JABJVR010005574.1:0-13390 GCA_025773905.1 Chitala chitala | reverse complement strand
GTTAGACGGGTGAAGTGCACTGTGAGATTCACGGCTAGGATAAATTCACGGGTGTTCCCCGTGAAGACGTAATTTCATAAATACCTCTTAATATACATTACAGGTTGTTGTGACACACATACCTTTACAATATCCAAAACAATAGAAATAAAACCAGGTTAGTGTCACACTTTCAGTCTCATGGAATAGAGCACTTGAAAATGTCTGGTCTAGAAACTCAGATGGACTGGACTGAACAGCAAAAGAGAAGAAGGGAGTATTATTGGATATGGTGGTTTAATACACTCCATCGCAATGGTTTTAATGTAAGGAAGAGTTGGAGAAAATTGGATTATTAATGAAATATATTCTATCTTCCAGGTACAAGTGACCTCAATGGAAAGGGCCAGACTTGAGGGGCCATGAGGCTTGAAATAAAGATCTGTGTTTTTCCTGTGTTTTTTTATTGCATGGTTTTACAATGAGTTAAGATACACGAAGGTGGCCCTTCAAAGAAGGAAGGTTTCTGGTAGTTTTTAGCACTTAAGTGATTTTCTCTGATTTTTTTTTCTCTTTCTTTTTTCTCTTTCTTTTTTACCCACGGAAAATTTTCATTGCTTATTTTTTGATTTGATATTAATGTACAGTTTTATAATTTAACTAATTTTTTAACCGTTTATAATAACTATAACTAGTCTCTCACCCCTAAAGCCCCCCAACCCTAACCTTAAGACCCCTTAACCCTAACCTTAACCCTAACCCTAAGACCCCCTAACTCTAACCTTAAGACCCCTTAGCCCTAACCTTAACCCTAACCTTAAGACCCCCTAACCTTAACCCTAACCCCCCAACCCTAATCTTAAAACCCCTTAGCCCTAACCCTAACCTTAACCTTAAGACCCCCTAACCCTAACTTTTAACCCTAACCCTAACCTAAACACTAACTATAATTTAATCTTAACCTTAATTACTTTATTTATTCATTATTTATTGATTAATTCCTTTATTTATTTATTTATTTATTCATATATTTAAACATTAATTTTACTACTTTTAAGGTATGGTGTTTAACGTCTCTTTTATATATTTTTAAAAAAAGCACTTAATTTTAATGTCTTATAGTGTTCTTTTGAAACCTTTTTTTAACCCAATTTAACAAAATTAACACTATCTTCTTTTTATCTAACCCCTTTTATTACAGTGTATTTCTTTAATGTTTTTAGCAGTTCTTTTAGGCACTTTTTTCTGTTGGGATGGGGTGTGGGGACATTGCCTTGTATGTTTCAGGTCTCTCAGGCTGTTCTCAGTCCCAAATTTGACAGGACATGGTGGGGGGTTTAAGAAGTATTAGGGGAAGTTAAATAATGGGGCCAGTGTCAATGAAGGGTCAACAGCACCACCCAAAAAAAGATTTACTTGAAACCTAACTCTAACCCTAAACTCTAACCCTAACCCTAAACTCTAACCCTAACCCAAATCATGATGCCAGTGTCAAATAAAGGGTCAACAGTACTCTTTTTTTGAAGAATATTTTACACAAACCTAACCCCTAAACCCTAACCTAACCCCTAACCCCTAAACCCTAACTTTGTACATACCAGGCGGTCTTACAGACCATGTGGCAGATATAATGCAGTAGCAAAACTTTCCACGTGTATCAGTTTGGATGAGGTGAAATTCGGGCATAATATTTAAAGATTTTTTTTTTAATGCTCCATATTGTTTTAGTTCAGCAGTGAATCAAAGAAAACAAGGTGTAGAGTTTTTTTATTTATGGAGTTGAATTTTAGCCAAAATTATCATTAGTAACTGAATGATATAAGAGCAACTTCCATTCGGTACATTGTCCAAGAGGTACATTACATCAAATCAGTTTGGACATTAATTTGTAATTTTTCCTGATATAATTTTGCATGTCCATGCAATAAAATTAGAGTATATACACTGAAAGAATGGATGAGACATTGATTCTTTATACAGTTTACAGATGGGCTCCAGGCTTCCATTTAGTCTTAAGGCACTCGTGTCTTCTCGCTGATTTAGCCTTTGGCTTGCTTTGTGCCTCACCTTTAAGTTACTTTGGAGAACAGCATCTGCCAAATGACAATGCCATGCAGTGTAAAACTTCTGAGTTTACAGCCAGATTCAGTGGTTGCATGATAAAATTCTGACAAGCTGTTATACGCATATGTAACAGGTAAAAAGATCTTGTGGAAGTTGACATTGTTGAGTACGAAGATGCAGTTTCTAACCAACTTTCAGGGCCACCACAGCAGGTCAACTGCTACCCGTTAACCATCCGACCACTAACATGCCTCAAGTGTTTAGTGAATGCCTTCTGACACAACCCTCCCATTTTGTTCAGGCTTGAGACCAGTAGTGACTGGGATTGAAACCCCTGATCTTGGTACAAGGCAACAGCAGGCAGAGCTGAATCACCATGTCAAGCAGTGTTTCACTTTGGAGTAAAACATGCTGCTGTTGGTGTAAAAAAAAAAAAAAAAGTGAAAAGTGCATTTTACATAAAAAGACACTGGCATTTCACACTTGGGTTTGCCTTTATTAAAAATCCGTATGTAGCTCGTTAGTCTCATTACGCATCGATCTGTAAAGCTCACACAGTTGTTCTAAATGCATTGGTTAGTGTGCAGGCGTGTTGTCTGCACAGCAACTATCTTATGCTCTACTCTAGAGATGTTACATACCAGTCACCACTAGTGGCTGTTTAAGACTTGACCACATCCACTGAAGCACGTGGTCACAGCAAGGGCTGGTTTTGTAACCCTATTGCTACAGAAATACACATGAGAATCCACCATTAAAATATGCAGGCTGTTTCAAAATAATCACATTTCAAATGTCTATGCATGAAGTTTACAGAGTGATTGACAATTTAAACAAAAAAAAGATCTTATGGCATTTGCTTACAAGTGCTCTGTCACTTCCTTTAGTGACAAAAACATCAAGGCAATACGCTCATTTGAAATCCAATTAATCAGAAACTCCCTGTACTTACATCAAGCTGAACACACATTTATTTTCTCACTTGTCTTACAATAACCTGAGAGGTTTGATATCTTTAAAATAATCCCTGGAACATTTAAAACAGTAATTCCAGATTATGCAAGTGTTAAAAATGTGTTTCAGCACACAGGATAAGTCAGCAGCACACAAAGGCTTGATTCACCATTTCTACTGAGGAATGTGTTGAAAAGTGGAAGTTCAGTGAGGATCCCATGAAAACAATCAATTCCTGCAAAATTACTTTATTCAGAAATGTCTGAACTGCGTTTCATAATCTAGTGCCAAACTGCAGTTAGTTTCACAGACTACATGCTTGAAGCTTCCAGTCTGCCTGCTTCAGAGAAATCCAGGTGTTCAGCATTGCAGCACGAAGCTTGGCCCACACCAGATGATCAGTCAGACCCAGGATCTGAGCGGCACACTGGGCCACGGCGTCAGGGGACAGGACAGTGGTGCACGCCACACCTGAAAAAGGCCAGTGAGGAGCCAACATCATATGTGGTTGTACCCTAAAAAATTCTGTCTGCAAACACTATTCACGTATGCATGGAGAATCAGGTAATTGGACAAGGACCCATAAATTACCACTTGGCAAACGAAGAGATGACCAAATGTCTTGGGCACCCCAGTCAGGTGTGAGTGGAGGGCAGTTGATGACAGGGTATGCAGTGCTTCCTGACACCACAGGGCCCAGACCATTGCTCCGGCCAGCCACTGCCACAAATACCGTGGGCACTCCATCACCTAAGCACCCAGGTCAGGTCAAAATGTGATAGCAGAACCCATGAGAAATACATGTACTGTTTGTGATCATCAATACTGTGCAAGTCTATGACTGCTGTGGGCACATCCAACACCATGACTCATGAACAAAACACTTCAGGCATGCCTTCATATTGTGCTTTGATACGCAGGGTTTCCTCTGGTCCTTTGTGTGCAGAAGTGACCCTGAGCTCACAGGGGACACCATAACCACTGCAGGCCGAACGGATCCTCTCACTGTGAGCCAGGTCAGATGCAGAACCCATGAGAACCACCACTCTACCACGAGTTTGTGGTTCAAAGAGGAGCTGTAAAACACACAAAAAAAAAAAAAAAAAAAAAAAGCACACTGGAAGTACTAGTGGGACATTTAGTTATGGACATGTAATGAATGCAGCTGTACATGCCTATGTAGCTCCCATGTTTTGTTTTGTAACTGCTTATATTAATCTACATTGTAATTATCCCTCCTTGCAATTCTGCTCTGCCATAAGTCTACTCAGTGCCCCTCTGGGCACTACCTGAGCTGGATGCTTTCGTAACATTTGACATCACATGTGCCCTCAAAGGATAAGGCCTGTAGCTCAAGGGACCCTGAAAGCCTACAGAGATGTTCCAGACACAGGAGTACATGAACAGACTTCCTATTTCCATTTATACTCTTAATAGCCACTCTGTATTCTGCAGCGTTAGCATTACTCATGGGGTTGGGCAGCCAGTTGATACTGAACCAAAGTTAGAGAACCAAAAAGCAAAATAACTATGTTGTCATTTGGCTTTAATTTCTTTTAAAAGAAATTACAACAAATAGAACTGCAATTCATTTCTGTAAGTGTGTAAAATGTGCTAAATAAATTTAATTTAGGATAAATTGCACATCCTTGGATTCAAGCTTTGCAACCGACCAATTTCAAATGCATTTAGAACACTGCATAAAGATACCCAGATTTGTGTTCTCATAGCACTAGAACTACACCACTGCATACACTAAATACTTCTGCATCACTCCCCAGGAAGATTAACACTTCACACATCCACCAGGTCAGCCACTCTCAACTCTTGCGTTGGACAAAAGGAGCAGGAGTGAGGACATCTACATCCCAACGACTCTCTGCCGCTGTTCAGCTAACGAGCCTATCCAAGCAAGTTCAATACTGAAACCACCCTAGAGGATAAAGTACATCTCAGGCTGGAGAAGCTACTTGGATGAGTAGTGACATGTTCACTACACTATACCGCCTTATCCCATTCAGGGTCACAGGAGGCCTGGAGCCCATCCCAGGAAGCACAGGGCAGAGGAAACCCTGGGCTGGGTGCCAGTCGCACTCACGCAACAGACAAATTGCAAACACCAATCAACCTAACTCACATGCCTTTGGACTGTGGGAGGAAACTGGAGAACCCAGAGGAAGTCCAAACACAGGTAGAACATGCCAACTCAATTACTTCAAGAAGCCAGAAGAGGATTTGTGACAACCTAAAGTTTCGGTTTTGGGAAGTGACAATTTACTGCCAATACAGTTTACAAATACCTGAACTCTTTCTGAAACCCATTCAAAGTTCCTCTTGACAACTTGCATGGCTTCAGGTGTCACCTCCTTTAGATCCCGATACACCTAAGAACAAAAACTCGAGTTAAAAGCAAATAACTCCATTAGATATGTTGGTGTATTTTGAATGATTTAGTTTACATGGAAGTTATCCACTAGAATTATTACTGGAGCAGACAGTACGACCATACAATTCCCACACCATCCTCACTGCACTTGCTTCCTGTTAAGAGCTGAAACGATTTCAAAGTTCTCTTGCCAACATATAAGGCACTCCAAGCCAAAGCACCAGTATATCTGTCAGAGCTGATTAACACTTACACTCCAAATCGTTCCTAATGACACTAGAATGCTGGCCTTACACGCATGTTACACACATACATAACAGTACTGGCACTAGAGCTTTTAGCTACAGAGCCCCTAGCCTGTGGAACAGTCTGCCTGGATACGTACAGGATGCTGAATCTGTCTCAGCCTTTAAATCCCGACTGAAGACCCTTCTTTGATTTATCTTTCCAACAGTCTCCACAGCCCAGTGTAATCACTGCTGCTGGCACTGCTGCACATGCCACTGTACCTCTGCTGGTCTGTTATGGGACTGCCAGGGTTTGTATTCTGTAATTCAGATTCACTTTATTGCCAATCATTTTTATGTCACAAGTACGCATATGAATGAAATTTCATTTGCAGCTTGCAAGGCGTGGCGTGGCGTGGCTGGCTCTTCCTGAAGTCCACAATAATCTCCTTAGTTTTGTTGACGTTCAGGAAGAGGCTGTTCCTCCCACACCATTGCTGAAAATATGGCCTTCCAAAATCAAGTTCAAAACACCCAACTCTCATCACCAAGAGCTTTGATTTTGGAGAATGTGCTTGGCAGTTGTGAATTGTATTACAAATTTGTAACCACCATTTTGTGTCACTATCTGCGTCTCCTAAATTCTGTATCACGGTCTTAGACATATCTCTGGGAAAAGAATTACCTGTCATAACACTTCCACATCAAGTCAGAATTGATGCCATGAAAAAAAAAGGCAGTGTTGAAACCATTTTTAAACATCTGAACAAAATCCTTCTGCATGGGTTATTGATTCTGTCAACCATCTTCCCATGGCTCTACTCTTGTTCATTACTTCAACTCATGTGCTTTTTCCTTGTGTTTTCTAATCTGAGTTACTGTAATCTCTCAAACTACAGGTATACAAAATGTATACCGTCTGTACACAAAAGTATATGTTAATAGACCCAAACATGGAGTAAGGGCTAAGGAAAGTTATATTGAATAGGGGGGGGGGGGTCTGGAGAGCTCACCTAGGATATGAACTTAAACCCTGTCATATACATAGCAAGATCCATAAACCCATCACCACTTGCTTTGACTGAGCACTTCACAACAAAGCAGCCATGACAATAAGAGTGAGGGTGCGGAGCGTGAAGACCAGATGAACGAGATCTTACCTGCTTGTCCTTCTGCTGTTTCCGGTCTCCTGCAGGCCACAACCTCCATGAGTCATTGTCTATTACATCAGCCAGAAGGATCTCCTTGGTTTTCACATTGACCCCAAACTCAACCTGAAGTTCAGACATACAACAAGCCACACTTTAATTTACAACATGACTACAGTGAAATCTGCACTTATTTCTCATAGCAGTAAAAAAAAAAAAAAATTGTACTATATATAGCAGGAAAAACATGGAAGTGTACATCAACCTACACACAATTTCACAAATTCTTGTGACAACAGAACAGCATGGCAGGACAACCAAAGATTTAAGAGTATTTTGTGTGGTTGCGTGACACTTAAAATATACTGAAAATGTAATTTACTTTTTTTTTTTTTGCTTCTTTGAAGAAATGTGAGCATTCTTTATTGTGAGAGGAATGATCTTTCTAAATATGCCCACCAGAACTCTGGTACAAAAGGGGGGGGGGGGGGACAAAAAAAAAAAAAAAAAAAAAAAAAAAAAAAAAAAGGCTTAAAGAATTTCTAGAGGAAATCCAGCATTTTCAAAGAGGATTGAACATTTTCCTCTCATGTTGAGCTCACACAAACTGACAGCAAACTTCAGAAAGTATTTTGACAACTTCAGACTGGGAGATCAGCTTCTCCTTCAGAATCCTTTTCTGCTAAAACATGCAATTACATTTTCACAGGAGGCAAAACAGATGTGGGACTGCTACAAACAGAGCTTACTGATCTTCAACTAAACACTGGGCCGTGTAGAGGTTTTGACCCCTGCCACCTTCTGGATATAGACTGACCCGGGGGCTGTTTTCCCTGGATTTAAAAACGTGGCACCACATTAAAGTGATCTCACACACAGTAGCAGTTTTGTTCATAAAACTTAAATTATGTCACAGAAAACATAGCATGCAATTTGAAAGGCGAGTTAAAGGTGAGTTAAACAAGCGTTTAAAATTTGTAACCATAGTTAGCAACAGCTACTGGTCAGTAGTGTCTTGTTCCCATTATGCAGTGCCAAACAGCTAAATTTTTCCATCTAGCCCCAAACAGAGATCAGTGTCATACCTTCATGTCCACCAGAGTACAGTTCTGTGTTGCCCAGGCCTTCTCCAGGATCTCAAAGACAGCCACGGTGCTGCGGTTCATGATGTCCACCTCACAGCGGCCAATGTTCACGCCCGCCAAGTTAAACTGCGCCTCAATTATCTGCTCCTCTGACCACTGGGGGTCATTGTTTGCATCATCCTAAAACATGAGCACGTTTCAAAATTGTGATCAAGACTTTCCTCTTCACAGCACATGCTGTCTGCACGTTACATAAAATCACATTTCCTGCGTAGCTCTGAGATTCTCACACAATATGGACACATCACAAAATATCAAGTAGTGTTAAAAAAAAAAAAAAAAAAAAAAAATGCACAAACCTGAAGGAAGTCTTGCACAACTACACACAAATTAACTGATAATTGACAAATAACTGAGAACAGGGAGTATCTGGGTAACTACTCCGGTAATATACACAAATTTAAATTTCATACTCTGTAGAGGCAGCAAAACTAGCTTCAGTGACAAAATAGTCGAAACTTGAAATGTTTTCCAAAATCTGACTTTTAAGAACTGAATGTCTCCCCCTCCCCCCATCTCAGAGATGAATTTGGTAATCGAAACATCACAGCACCCTGTAACGGGTGTTCTGAAGGCACAAATCTGGTTTTGGCCCTCTTTCTCAACAAAACGGCAAACAAAACATAAGTCATTTTCAAGATGATTCACAAACAGCAAACTGAACAAACTGATGTGGAAGGCTGGTTTTGGGCTGGGAACCACTCTGGTGCCGGTTGTGGAGAGGAGGCTGCAGCACAAACTGCTGAACGTAATGGAGAACGCCTCACATCCCCTACACCACCCGCTGGTCTGACAGCAGAGCACTTTTAGTTCAGAAACTATTTCAGCATCACTGAGACACAGGATGTCTTTCATGCCAAAGGCAATCGCACTGTAAAACAACTGTGTCTCAGTCAAGAGAGGGACGTCCCACTGTGACAGTATACACATGTATCCATGTTCTTTCATTTTCTGCCATTGTTCATCCAATGAACCTATCAACCTGAGCTAACCACCCTGGAGGATAAATATGGGCTCCCTCACCAATTTCATCTCAGGCTGAAGAAGCTACTTGGATAAATAGTGACACATCCCTATAAAGAAGAAAGTCTAGTTGACATTATCCCACTTCCAGACAGCTCCACCTGGACACCTGAGAACCTTCATTTCTTAAATTACATTTAGGCTCTTTATATCTTCTCATACTTTTCTTCTATTTCAGCTATAATTTCTTATAGGGTTTTTTTTTTTTTTAAATAGGTTTTATCATTGTAATCCACTACTTATAACCACTGTCTCGATACTGTAACAACAGAAAACAGCATCAACAGAATTTCCCCTTGGGGTTGGATAAAGTATCCATCTATCCAAAGGAGAGTGTCAGATTTGTAACGCTACAACATAGCTTTATCTTTCAACCCCCTCAAAAGTTTAATGTAGGTCTTTTTGTGGTCCAAAAAATGAATTAAGTGGTTACGGATCCATGACCTCCCCATATTTCACACGTTCACCATGCAGTCAAACATTTACGGCGGCATTAAGCGATGCTGAGCTGACATGTACCTTAAAGAACATCTCCATCTTGACTGGAGAGAACCTGTACCCCTCCTGGACTCCAGGGTTCCTCTTAAGAAAGGACCCAGTGGCTACGCGTCTGCACACCCACTCAATGGGGACCATGTGACAGTAGGCAGCCACAAAGGCCGTATCGGAGTGTTGCTTCACAAAAGCTGTCTTTATCCCTACATGAAGTAAATGTACAGTTAGCAAAGCAGAATTTAACAGTCTTTGCCTGACAACAACCAAGTTTGCCTCCAACGGCCACATGCTGCATCACAAGACATCAATATTTTAGCTGGGACATGTCTCCACATTAAACAGCAATATTGCTTAATTTCAGACTCTGGGCTTATACCAAAATGTAAGGCATGTTCAGACTGAGCTAAAAAGTGGTGGGTGGACAACTGGTATAGCAAGTTAGGGAAAAGGTGGCATGCATGGTACACAACTACAGGCATTCCTACCAGCATCCTGAAGCAGTTTAAAAACACAGCTTGTCGTCTTGTTGGATAATGTAGCTTTGCCTTCCATCTGGTCCTTGCGGACAGCATTTCCAGCAGTTATCTGGTCCTTGGATTGGACCAGGACACAACCTGGCTGGTCAGAGAGCTCATAGATCTGCTTGGTTTTGCCCTCTTGAAGTTTCTGTCCAAGTTTCAGTTCTTAAACACAAAATGTCCAGTTAAGCAGAGCTTACCAACTGCAAATCATATGTGCCCCATCAAAGGTTGTCCTCACTTGCATTTCATTAGGTACCCCCCCCCACACACACGTTAAACGAATACATTACCGGGTTTTTTTTTTTTTTTTTAATAACCTCGGTTTTATCCACAAAGCACCACTTCCCTAACTGCCCTTCGACCAGGGCGTGACATGGCGCACACGACCAACAAGTTGTTTTCCCAACTTAAATCTAAAGATATGTTTTAGCTGTGAAATACAAAGCATACATAAAACAAAAGCATACATAAAACAAAAAGCATACGGAAAATGTATACATAGGCTGCAAATGCAAACTGTAAAAACGCGATAAATACCTGACACATGCGCCATTTCGACTGGAAACGTCTCCTGCGAAACAAATTCGGTCATTTTTATATGGCGCTGCAAACGTGACTGAATGCAAATAAAGCGTTATGCAACTATAAAGCGGAGACGATCAGATGCAAAGTAACGAACAGCAAATTAACAAGAATTTTAACGCAACTTACCTTATTTATTAACACAACCACACAAATTAACTGAGCAAAAAAAAAATACAGCACACCAACAGTCAATTTCACGTTCTGGACTCGCAAATCAAGCACGTGGTGCTGCCAAAAGCACGTGATACTGATAAAAAAACACGTGGGAATAAACATCTTATTGAAATAAGACACAAGTCCTGATAATATTCGACGTAATTAAATTTGATCATGTGGGATATTTAGAGGTTTTTGTATATATATTCAATTACGGTGATTATGTTTATCTTTTGTTATAGCAGTATAATCAGTGTTATGCCATGTTACTGAGCGATAGTCTACCCTTTGTGTGCACTCGTAATTGTTACGGCAATGACAGAAGTTGTTGTTGAAACCCTAAATTTACGTCCGGAGTAACCCTATTGTCTCCAGAAGGGAGGTGAAAAGTGTTGACAGGGTATATTAATAATGGGGTTTTTCGGGTACCTTGTTTAGTGAAACGTGGGGCAGCTGTGATCGGCTAAGGGGCCTCCCGGCCACACAATAAAGAGAGGCTCATGCCCGAACTTCGGGGGATTTAGTTTTGATGATTTTTTTTTTCTTTTTTTCTTCCCCCCCACGCTATGGGGTGGTGTAATTTGGCCAATCTGCAGATCAAATAAACTGCTTGATTGTTATTTTGATACTTTGAATAAAATCTTGTTGAAATCAGAATCTCTCGCGTCATAGTCGTGTTACACGGGGGAAAACCACGACAATCACTAAGTTCTACGTTAAAATTCTTACTTTCCGATTTTATACATTTTCTCATATTTTCTAAACAGGTTAAACAAAATGGCCGGATACTTTCACAAACTTTCATAAGTAATACGGTATGAACCAAAAGTGTTTCTACTGGTTAACAACTAACGGTACCTATTGTACAGTACACAAATTAATTGTGGTTTGTATTTACGACTATATCTAGATACTGTAATGTTGCCTCAGTTGTGTTAAATGAAGTGTGTAAACAAATATAGTAAGAATAAAAGTGAAGAACATCCCTGCAGCCGTGTTGGTTCAGTCCGTCTAGAGTGTAGCACGTGCGTTCGGGGACCTTAGCGGCGCGTGCCACGCTGTAGGAACAGCAGAGCGAGGGTGCAAGAGGGTGCAAGAGGGTGCTACGAGCGGAGCAGAGGGTGCAAGAGGGTGCTACGAGCGGAGCAGAGGGTGCAGAGAGAAGGTGCCGAAGGAGCAGAGAAGCGTTCTGGAAGCGGAGCGCTTATAATGGAGTTTGAAGGGTCGGGCGTCAGAGAGGAGTGCGGTGTTTTCGGCTGCGTCGCTTCAGGAGAGTGGCCAACACAACTAGAGGTAGCCCAGGTGTTAACTCTGGGTCTCGTAGCTTTGCAGCACAGGTGAGATATGTTCGTTTTTAGAGGGGAAGGGTTTCTTGCACTTTTTCAACATTGGCACTTTACTTTTGCATGTTTGACATTCTGAATGGTATTGCATCTTTTAACAAATCAACTTGAAGCCCAGAAGAGAGCACTGTTCCACATTAGATGCATTGTGTCTAGTTATGTAAATGTATGTGAATGAACATAAAGTGTAAGGTGACATTACTAATGTTTTTGTACCGGGGAGTTGTGCTTTCATTTAGATTGTCATTGTTCCGTTGCTGCACGAGAAGGGCTTCCATTGCAGCCGAGTTATTAATTTTATAGGTGAATCAGTGTTGTGTACACAAAAACAGCAATGATTAAATATCTCATCAGTACAGCATAGTAATATGTTTGCTCGAATTCGAACAACTACCAACTTTTTAAAATATTGCTGAAAATCTCGAGTTCTTTGTGTCACGTGGTTCATAAGCGTAAGTGATTAACAGCATCGAATGGAGCTCGTGGCCCTTTTACATACTTGCAGTATTGTGTTCGTGTGCAAGTCGAGTCGAACATTATTCTTTAACCATTCTTTTAGTTTTAGCTGGTGATATCTGAACGGAACACTGCCTCATACAGTAACGTGTAAAATATCTTTGAGTAGTATGAGTATATTTAAAAAGTGCTAAGCCCACCTGTGTCTGTGCAGAAGGCGTGGAGGGGGTCATGGAGTACACTGAATTGATCTGAATTATGGGGATGGACTCGTCCTGTTCCTCTTTACAATCAATATTTGGAGGTGTAGAACTACCAGGACTACAGTCTTCAGTGCAATCTCCATATGCAACCCGTTTAGAAGATGTCCATATCACTACAATTAGAAATGGAGAAGATTATGAATGTAACTTTTCATTTTTAGTTTTGCATTATGTACTCGGTTGGTGTAATATTTTCTTTTTTGCATGATGTCCTTTCAAGGCCTAGTCTTTGTCATGTGTTATAGGGCATTCTGCTGAGTTCAGGGATCTGATGGTACATTTCACAGTGTTGTGGTATTTATAAACTAATTCACTGTGCCTTCATATTAATTTGCTTGTTAGGCAGTATTTAGCTAGGACCTCAGTTCAGATTACTATTCTAAAAATTAATGAATTTGAGTTTTGTGGATATCAGTGATAAAGCATTTTATTCAGCAGTACTGACTGTGACCCAGGGGTGTCCCTTATCCCCAGCTACAGCAGTACTGACTGTGACCCAGGCGTGTCTCTAACCCCCCGCTAAAGCAGTACTGACTGTGACCCAGGCGTGTCCCTAACCCCCCGCTACAGCAGTACTGACTGTGACCCAGGCGTGTCCCTAACCCCCCGCTACAGCAGTACTGACTGTGACCCAGGCGTGTCCCT
>JABJVR010005573.1:0-12019 GCA_025773905.1 Chitala chitala | reverse complement strand
GCACTCATTAATACGGTACACCAGCTATACACCTCAGACACAGCACTCATTAATACGGTACACCAGCTATACACCTCAGACACAGCACTCATTAATACGGTACACCAGCTATACACCTCCATTTCTGCTCTGCAACACTGATACTTATACTTTTGGAAACATTCCATTTCCATCCTGGAAGCATGACATTTGCAATCACAAGTGAAAGAACAATAATTAGACAGTGAAATGTCTGGATTGTTTAATACAAGCAGTTAATTTTAAGCATAAAAAAACGTAGCAAAAATAAAACAGAACAGCACTGAAATCAGACAAAAGACTGAGCACCGCTCATTGTGCCTGTGAGGTCAATGTTGCCACTATTATTTCCATCACAATGTACTATTTATGGTCTCTATGATTATACAAATGATGCCAAAACTCTTCAAAAACATTTAAGAACCCAGTGCAGCCACAAGGACACATGAAATAAAATCCCATTTGGTGTCCATCTTTCACCTGTACACTTACACTCCACCCAGTGCCTCCTTCCGTTCTCATATTTGTATTCAGACCATTTAGTTTCCTGCTCTCTCTGAGCAGAAAATGAAGGCTGAATCCTAACTATAGTAATAGTCTTGTTGCGTATGATTAAGAAATAAATTTAATTCTCGTTAAGGACACTGTTCTACAACATTCGCAAGGTTAAAAGTTTAAATGCAGGTCACGACAGATTAAGTCTCCTTATTTCAATTTAAGGAATAAATTATTTTGTCTTCATTTTCAGACAAGATGTGCAGCTCACAAGAAGTGGATGAGAGAAGAAAACGATGGTGTGTAGCCATAAACTATAAAACTGTTTACACATGCAGGAAGGCAGCAGGAATTCGCTTCTTTTATACACTTCATTTGATATGTTTGCTCATGTAACATCTGGTTATGTGGCTCAGTAAAAACACTACATCAGAGAATCTCTGTATTCAACTGTTTACACATACTGGAAGGCATCGCTTGAAGATGTATAATTAAGCAACATTAATATGATTTACTGCAAATATCTGGCTAATTATGTTTGCCTGTACAGGTAAAAATGATAAATAAGAGACTACTGGTACATTCACCCTTAGGTTTATCTGACTGATGCTATTTTGGGGAGGTGTGGTAAATTCATCAATGCTTCTAATCTCTATATCGCTTAGCCAATTCAGGGTCACAGGAAGCCTGAAACCCATCCCAGGAGGCACAGGGGAGGGGACACCCAGGGCAGGGCGCCGACCCACCACAGGTGGTAAATTCAGAAACTACTAATTTAAGTCAGAAATTGCATTGAAATGATCTGTATTTGCGAGTGGGAAATGCTTGAGTGAAGTTGGCATCCATGTGTTTTTTTAACTTCAACAAAACCGGTATAAATCATTTGTGCCACACTTTTGCCACTGAAATTTTCATTTGTGTCACCACTCATTTGCCTCCACATATATCCAAATTGGTCTCAATCATTTGTGCCAGGTCTGTGCTGTTTAACTTTTCACATGCTCTGCTTTAATTTTTAACTTGCAGTTTAGTTGTGGGAGGTAGCCATGTCACTGTGCACTCGATTCAGCTCAGATTTCACCCAAACTGGGAAAGTTTGTCAGTGTTGGCTTTGTGCTGGCCTGGTCCTTTTCTACCATCCTTCCACCTACTATAGTTATTAAAATGTTAATGACAATATATGCTATTGTTAATTAAACAACCTGATTTTTATTTTTTATCAGAAAAAAAGTACGACATGTCCACTCTTTTTAAAAATAAGAGAAAAATGCAGGCCTTTACTAAATTGCAATAATATTTTCATTATTACATCCTGGATTGTTCAAAGGCTAACATGGTGTATAAAATTAAGTGAACAAGAACACAACACAACTTGCACTCAGCTAAACCAGCAGGGCAGGAAGACCATAGCCTCATCATAACTCTGCTGCTAGTCAGGCTGACAACTGCAAGCAGAACCACAGTGATATCAGATAGAAAACCTCCCATTTTGAAAGGATGGATCACCTAATTAAATTAAAAGATTAGAGTTGGGTTCTTCTTCCCCATGTTTTTCTGTTGTTCTAATGTAAATAATTATGATGATACTAACAAATTTCTAACAGCAACATTTTTGTGGAAGAAATGGTACATTGTCTGAAAAATAACTGCAAAAGTATAAAAAAAAAAAAAATCTTTTACCACTTACAGTTCATTTTGGCAGCATTCTGTACTGTGTCAATCTCATTGTGCAGTATTAAAGCACGTGATAAAAAGTGTGTTAAAGCACACAGCCACGTGAGTCTTCCAGTAGTTAATGTGACCTTCCACAAGTCAGGCTAAATGTCCCAATTAGAGCACAGGCTGCACTCATCACCTCCTGAGTCTTCGGTATAAAGAGCAGCACGTGGCTTTCAGGGACTTCCCAGAGCCAT
Source organism: Chitala chitala (assembly GCA_025773905.1). NCBI lineage: Eukaryota > Metazoa > Chordata > Actinopteri > Osteoglossiformes > Notopteridae > Chitala > Chitala chitala. The sequence goes on along the minus strand of JABJVR010005573.1, from coordinate 9,593 downwards.
TGTACTCCTGGTCAGAATCACGTGAATACTGAACACCTGTGCATTTTACAGTACACCCACCTAACAAACTCTTGGTATAATTCACTCTTTATGAGGCATCAAGTTTGTACGGACTGCGCCGAGCCTTCTCGTTTTAGTGTAGCCTTTGTTCATCTTGTTCCTCTTACTTCCTGGTTGTCCTGCATATGTATTACACAGTCCTGCAGTTTTCTAACTGTATTACGTATTTTTGCATTATTCAGCATATTAATGCATTCATCTTTCCCAACATCCCTCCCCCTGTTCAAAGTTGGATGTCTACGGAACGTTGAAGATGATACAGAGGAGTAACAGACCACAACACATCTGTATTTCACACTCTGTATTTACCTCAGTGCCCTTAAATCAAATATCATTACACAGATATGACATCATGTCTATGATGATGTGAATCTTACACAATGAGGAACACAAAAAGAAGAAATGGGAGTTTTAAGAAGCAAGCATGATGTTATCATTTCGGAAAACTCCCGTTGATAGAGTAACTGGAGTTTGGAGTTTTGTGCACGCACAGCATGCATTTTGAAATAACTGAAAACTTCTCAGGAAATTTGTCAGGCTGCAGAGAAAGAGCTGTGATGACACCATTCCTTCTGAACAGTAATGCTGCATCTTCCTTCTCAACAGTAATACTGAGTCTTCCTTTTGATCAGTAATGCTGCGTCTTCCTTTTGGCCGCACTTGTAAAAAAAAAAAAAAAAAAAAGACCAAGCAGAACTTGTACACGGTACGATAAAAACACCATGCACACTTGGATTTTTAACCTAATCACATTACTCAAAGTGTGGCCAAGAAATTACGTTTATAATATCGTACCCCAAAAGGAGTGACATTACAAAATATGATGCTAAATGGTATTTTGAATTTAGCTGGGTCACTGGATACAAATACCGCAGCTGGACTATTCTGGAATTAAACAACTAGCATTTCCAGACAGAAGGGAGAAAGCTGATCTTATTTCCAAAGAATCATTTTGAAATCTAACATAAAATGAACACTGTACATGTCAAATTTACTTTTTACATCAAGACACATAAGATGTGAAATAATACCTTCTCATAGCAGTTGGGAAGGGCTAATCTGTAATGTTTCATCAAGAGTGGAGAGAGATTACACTGTCAGCCGCCACTAAGTCCAATGTGAAATGACACTGGAAATGACGTAATACTCTGATATTTAACACGTGATCGTCGTAGTGGTTGGCGAAGGGTTGTTATCAAGTGGTCTTCGAGTTCTGCTTATCGTGCTGCTCTTGATAATCACACCATCAGCACCTCTAACCTTGGTAGCTACCACCTCAGAAAGGGAAGCGTGTGCTTCAGGTACAGGACACTGTGTAAAATGTGTGTGCCTGCTGAGCTTCTGCAGTCTTTACACTGTCATCCCCAGTATCGGTGCTTTTCTCCATGGATCAGTCGATAGTTGCTTCCTTCTTGGATTATTGATGCTACCACCTACATGCAAGGTCCACAATCCCTGCCACACAGCCGGGCCTCTCCAGGACTCACTGAACTCACCGGAATCCCTGCCACACAGCCGGGCCTCTCTAGGACTCACTGAACTCACCGGAATCCCTGCCACACAGCCGGGCCTAACTAGGACTCACTGAACTCACCGGAATCCCTGCCACACAGCTAGGCCTAACTAGGACTCACTGAACTCACCGGAATCCCTGCCACACAGCCGGGCCTAACTAGCACTCATTTAGCATTTATTCTTGAAATTTTTCTTTACCTTCTACCACACAATTTGAATGCTACTCACTGAAAGAACATAAAACAAGCAAAACTTGGTGTTTGGAAAAATTGTGGAGATGGGTCCTTTTCTTGAATTCAGTGCAACTGATGTGCAATTTATATACATTAGAAATGCTGTTTTATAAAGAAATGCATGCAATTAATCATTATATTTGTATTACAAAATAATTTATCCACTACATATTATCTGTAACTACCCGATATACCCCATGTAGTTATCATATAGTAAACGCTTTGGCCAGCCAAATGCAAAGCTGCTTACTTGCTGGAAGTGGTATGGCTGTTTTGTGTGTGTGTGTGTGTGTGTGCGCGTGTGTGTGTGGGGCACTGGCCCTCACACACAGCCACAGACGCCACTCTTACCCATTGCATTTTCTAGAAGTAGTACCTACCGGCAATACTGCTAGAGCTGTGTAGTGCACCCTGCTGTGTAGTGCACCCTGCTTTGCTGTGCTAATTACAAGACCCATTAACACCTACAGTGGAGATACCAGGGTTGGATTTACTCCAGCGCAAACCTGTTAACGCCAGGACACGGAGCGTAAACTGACAAAAATATAGTTTATGCCAATTTACGCCACTTTGTGTCGGCATAAACCGGCGTAAAGTGGCATTAACTGGTGAAAATGGACCAAAAACATAGATTGAGCCAAGATTTCTTTGTCCAATACTATATGTCTGTTGTTAAATCAAACAGTCCTCATGCAAAGTATAATTATATAGATAAAAGAAACACATGTATTTAGCAAAGCATTATTATTTTATTCATTGTATATCAGATTCAATAACCAAAATATAATTATTAGTGTTTCACCTAACAATTCATTCTTTTTAAATTTAAAGTCAATCTAACAATCATATGTCCGCATTCATCCTTTTTTGAAATTTATGTCAATCTTTTTCAAATCCAGTTAAATACATTTCTCTTTTTGTCATACTGATTTTAGAGAAATATGTTTGCACCAAAGCAACATACAATAATATTTGACTATGTAAAGTGGTCACATCCTAAAACTGACAGTGTAACCATGCTAAATGGCTCCATTACTGTTTAAAAGAGACTTAACATGCTTGTAAAGGCATTCTAATATTTAAACATGCGTTTTAACCATTGATTTAGCACATGTAAGGGTTTTTGCCAGTTTATGCCAATTTTGGCAAAAACCTTTTTGCGCCGGGGTGGTTTAAACTGTGGTTAAAACCTGTTAATACCACCTGTCAGCATAAACCCTGCGACCCTGGGAGATACACAATTTGTGTGTGTGATATACAATTTATTTTTAAACAAACATGCACTATGACATTCCTCATTGTTCTCAGAGTTAATGGGTTTATAGCTACAGTTCAGTCCAGATACAAACACAGCTGGCACACAAACCAACTACCAATTACTGTACCGGACAATCAACGAGTGAACTTTTCTGCTCTGTAGGAGACTAAGAAGAGGAACGTTTGCCTATAGCAGCCACCCTCCATGTGTAAACATATCAGTGCTTTGGTGGGTGTAGTGCTGTCTGTGCTTCCGTTCACCTAAGCGTATGTACTGGAAATGGGGGGAGGCAACTGGAAGTGTGGGGGCTCTGTGGTGTGGACTTCCTTCTTGAACTACACTGAGCTGCGCTCTGCTGCCTCCGGCTTCTCAGCCACAGAGCAGAGAGGCAAGGCCGCGACTTCCGGTAAGCGCAGCCAAACTCCCGTGCTGCTCCATATCCTGACGTGAACTTTGTCACGCCGTGTGCGAAGGAGTGAGGCAACAAGAGGTGGAGGAGGGGAGAGACAGCAGACAAGTAAAGGGAAGCTGATGGTTACGCGGAGAGAGAGAGGGACGAGAATAGGAGCACTGAAAAAAGGCACATTCTGTAAAAGCTGTACACAAACAGGCTGCCGAGGACACAAGAGGTGTCCAAGTTTGGCTAAGGCAGCGGGACAACTCGCACTTGGATTCTTCCAGCGCTTTCATGGGCCGCCGCTGACAAACGCTGCTCGTAGCCAAGGAATAAAGACCTGCAAACGCAGCCATGGCATAGCGTGCGCCTCAAAGCAAAAAAATAGAAAACAAAAACATAAAAAGGAATGCCGAGGGTGATGGGTGTGATTATCTACATTAACCAGTTGCAAGAGAGTATAACCCACATTTTCAGTGCACAGCAAAAAAAAAAAAAAACACCATACGTGGGAAAGCACATACACTACTACAGAGCCCGGACTGGTTTTAACGTGCTGAAAATAGTGCAGGAAATTAAATCACATCAAGAAAAACGTCCTTGCTTCCTGGTGTACTTAATTTAACTTAAAAGCATCACTAATAACTTTAAGTTACTAGCTGACGGTGAATGTAGCGGTTTGGTCATAGCATTCCATAAAGCTTGAAGATGTTAATTGAACGTTAATTTCATTGCTACATCATTAACAGGTAGCTTTGGGACATTTTCTGACAGCTCAGACACAACAGGGTTTACCAAACCTGATACTGTACTGCATACACATTTACACAGCGTCAACTTCTGTTCCAGTCAAATAAGACGTTTTGAAGTTGACCCTCTTTGGTATTATACTGTATTTACATTTTTACATTACAAATATTGAACCTAATGCTTTTCTGGGAAATATTGTGCTGTAAATGAAACCGATCAGTACTTCGTGCGGGAGTTTGAAAAATAGACTGACATCCATCCATCCATTCACTTTACCATCTTATCCAATTCAGGGTCATGGCAAGCCTGGAGCTTATCCCAGGAAGTACTGGGCACAGGGCAGGGGACACCTTGGGTGGATTGGATGGTGCCATCCATCTCAAATCCACAAAACAAGGGTTAAATATGTAGTCAGCAAAACCAGCAGAGCAGGCCAGCAGCTCCTCCCAGGACAGCTTGTGACCTCTGGACTAACCACATCACAGCCAAGAAACAGACTATACATTTTAAAACTGGCCTGCATCTATGGAAATATTTAAGATGATTTTTAAACTAATTCTTCACTAAAAGCTGGACTTCAGACAAAGAGCATTGATAGTTTCTGACTAAAGTTAATTACTTAACGATCCATCATACTCCTATGTAAAGCAAAAAATTGTGACTTTGGGTCACTAGACACACAACAAATAACAAGTCTAAGATAAAATATTACATTTATTCATTTAGAAGAAGCTTTTATCCAAAGCAACTTACAACATTTCACATGCATCCAACCATTCTCTATACCGCTTATCCAATTCAGGGTCGCAGGAAACCTGGAGCCCATCCCAGGAAGCACAGGGTGCAGGGCAGGGGACACCCTGGGCAGGGCACCAACCCACCACAGGGCACCCACACACTATGGGCAATTTGGAGACACCAACCAACCTAACCTGCATGTCTCTGAACTATGGCAGGAAACCAGAGAACCCAGAGGAAGTCCACCAAGCATGGGGAGAACATGCAAACTCCACACACACAGACCTGAGGTGGGAGTCAAGCCCCAGGCCCAGAAGTACGAGGCAACAGTGCTAACCACCATGCCACCATGCTGCCATTTCACATACATGTTACAGTGAAACTGGTTCTTTGCATTTAACGCATCCCCCTGAGAGGAGCAGTAGGCAGCCACATGTAGCACCCGGGGAGCTAGCATTTGAGAGTCTTGCTCAAGGACACACCTGGCAGCTGGGCCAGGATTCAAAGCAGGAGAGTTCTGCATCCCAGCTTGGTGTTCTACTCATTGAGGCACCAGGCTGTCACATAACAGATGGATTAAATCCTTGTGAGTCAGGTCTTCATCTTAGACTGCCTGCCAAATTGTGCCAAGTTGTGTTCTGTCATGACATATTAAGGATATGTTACGACATAAAGCAGAAGACCCAACTGTAGAGCAAAGGTGTCTATTACAGCCAAAGCACCAGAAGTCAAAACACAATCCAATACTTGCTGTTGATGCCTGGTGTGTAGAAGGTGCAGAGAGAGAGATCAACCCTAAATGTGGACAATACAGGAGTAAACAAACGCAGGGTCAGGATGGGGGGTCAGGGCGAAGATTAATGTAGCAGGAAAATCACAATAAAGTTTATTTTTATTTATTTAAATAAATAAACCCCAATACCTCACAAAGATGACGCATTAACAAAGGATTTGTATACCACCGCTGATTAAGTCTAACAGGTGCACATGAAGACTGGGCATGGTCAATTAGAGTGACACCCAGGTAGCCTGGCAGGGACCCATACATCCTGAAATAACAGACTTCAAGGCAAAGCAGAACACGTTTTGACAAAAGGAGAAACCAGAGCAGGGTGACAAAAAGATGTGAACACAAAAGAAACCACACACCAATTGTGTCCTGTCCTCCCCTGGGCTGACCTAACAGAGAGCAGAGCACACTCAGACAGTGTATGAAAACTTCGGGCACTGCACATTGTGTGGCTCGCACCATGCCTGCAGTGAAACATGGTGGCAGAGGCAGCATCCTGCCATCAGGGAGCTGCTCATGACCTGAAACACACAGCCAAAACAAACACTGGAATGGCGTGAGGTCCAAGTCTCTGAACGTCCTTGAAAAGCCCAGTCAAACCCAGACTTAAACCCTATAGAACACCTGTAGAGAGATCTGAAAACGGCAGCACACACACGCTAGCTATCCAGTCTGACATACCTCGGAAAGATATGCTATGAACAATGAGTGGGATAAATTTCCTACACTGATGCGTGTAATGCTGCCTTATACAGATGTTTCCAAGAAGAGCCGGAGCTGTCACTGCTGCAAAGAGGCTGCTAGAAACCACTGAGTGAAGGGTCTGAATACTCTTGAGAGTAAGAGATTTCGGTATTTGATTCTTGATTAATTTTCACACAAGTTTATGACCATGAATTCGCATCATCATTATGGGTGATTAAGTCCAGATTCATGGGTAGTAATGTCAATGATCCACAATGCATTGAAATGTGCAAAAAGGGGTCTGAATATTTTCTGAGTCCACTGTACATGCAAACAGGATTATTCTTCTTTTGCATCCAGCTGTAGTCAGACGAACAGATACTGCAGACAAATCCAGATATTTTAATTATTTTATGGCTTTCCGACAACCATGTGCTATGACATGTCAGACGCCCTCACGTTGCATCACATGCATGCGATCAAGGATAAAATGCTTTTTGGCAACAAAACACACACGCTTTACTGACACACATCCAAAGTTACTACCCTGCCTGCTGAGCAAACTTACAAGCTCCAGCTCCTAAGTATTAACTCTGAAGGAGGCAGGTCGTCTGAAGGAGGTGGGTTGTCTGGAGGAGGAGGTGACTCTAGAAGGTCCAAATGCTAAATATGTGTGTTTAACGTTATGCCAATGGTGCTACATAAAGGCTTACAGCCTGTAAGGAGTATCTGAGAGAGCATGACTGAAAGGGGTTTCATCACATGTCAACATGGAGGAGGAACATTAGCTGGACTCAGCTTGGGTTAGAGCTCTTTACCTGGCCATTGCATGACAATAAGAAATAATCATCATATGTTAATTCAGCAAGGCTGAAGTTACATATTAAAGTCTCTCAGGTGGGTTTACAAACACAAAGACAAGAAGGTCAATATATTATCCGAGTAGGAAAACAGGATCAACAGAACCAAGTAAAAACACACAAACACCAGATTGCACAAGACTTCAGGAACATAAAGTCCAAGACACTTTGGATCCGCACCAGTTATTGCTTAACAACTAGAAATGTCCATGGTGTTTAACAGGGAGGTACACTGAGAGCAATGCGGAAGGAAGCCTAAACTGTCCTCTTCCAAATCGTTTCCACTCTAAGTTTTAAACTGAAGCCTCATTCACTTCAGCATACACACCGTCCCCTTTCATTGTACAAACATTAAGTCATGTCACACATCTAAAAACTGCCCTTTCCAGCAGCGTACAGCACCCTAAATTATATGAAATGAAAAGCACCCCTCTCTGAACAGATCACCCATATTTTTAAGCAGTTTTCAGAACCACAGTTATAACACTTACAACACTTTTACCAGTTAAAATTCCAGTGGTTTTTGTTCAGTGTAACCAGCAAATGAGCGGCAGTTCAAATAAAAAAGCAAAGTGTCATGTCACCAACCATTCTTTTCCCAGTTTGTAACGCTTTGGCTCTGGCAGACTAGTCTGCCTGCCCCAGGTCCCAGGTGGCCTGGACCGTAAGGGCACAAGGCAGGGGACACCCTGGATAGGGCACCAATCAAACAGTTTCACAAGTTCATATTTCTGGAAGTTCAAAATATTGTAAATTCACTTAATTTCAGTCCAATGACTTCAAATACATTCCTGTAAAATAACATTAAATTGCAAAGGCTTAATACTATTAGGAAACACTGCAAGAAAGTGTCTTAATTACAATGAGCTTTACTTTACATGTCCTGTGATTTTGTTTCCAGAATTCACAGTATAATTTGCACACAAACCTAATGCTCTCATTCATACCATACAAAGCATATAAAGCAAATAAAATCTGTAAAATTTGGCATTACACCAAATGGATTTTGTTTGCTGGGCATGTGTGCAAATCATAGAAAAAAAAGCGTGCAAATCTCTTTTGGCACATGTTCCTCTGTAACTTGTACTGAGAAGACATATCGGAGGGCAAAATAAATATCCATAAAGAAACTGTCAAAAATCATCTAAATTCATCATTGTCACCAAAGTTTAGGACTGAACAATTTCCTAGTGATTGTTATGAATCAGATGGACAGTTACATTGTATAATAGTCTGAAGTGGTTTTGTCCATCCAAAAAAGAAAAAAGAGGTTTGAACTGACTTTTTTTGAAATTGTTTAACAACTGAGGGCCTCAAATCCAAATGTTAATCAATCCATCCATTTTCTGCCGCTTATCCGGGGCCAGGTCGCAGGGACAGCTGTCTAAGAAGGGACTTCCAGACTTCCCTCTCCGCAGACAACTCCTCCAGCTCTTCCGAGGGGACACTGAGGTCTTCCCAGGACAGTTGGGAGACGTAGTTCCTCCAACGTGTCCTGGGTCTTCCCTGGGTTCTCCTCCCGGTGGGACATGTCCAGAACACCCCCCCCAGGGAGGCATCCCGGAGGCATCCAAAACAGATGGCCGAGCCACCTCAACTGGTTTCCAAATGTTAATGTATCTGATAACTGCCTTAATTGTTTAAATGTATAAAATTGTGAAACGTACCATATCATGACCTGTGTATTGCAATAGGTATTGTAGGAGAATATTTTCTCTGGTGGAAAAAAAAAGTCGTTTCACAACATTTGGCCAGACCAACAACACAAAACAGGCAGTAAAATCCATGTAAAGTTAATCACTAAAGCCTTTTTTTTTTTTTTTTTTTAACTGGAATGGTCTGTAATGTCAGTCACCTGACCTGCAGCCAAGTGAACATGCATTTCATCTGATGAAGGTAAAACGCCCCAAGAAGAAGCAGGATGTGAACAGGGCTGCAGTAAAGAGCTGTAGGGCGTGACCAGGGAAGATGCCCTGTGTCTGCAGACGTCCCTGCGTGTGGACGGCCGTGAGACCTGCTAAACAATAAGGCACCGTTCGTATTCATTTACATAATATCACATTTCGCAGTTAATATAATATTGTTTGGTTTTGGCCTGTGCTTGCAAATTTTTCTTTTCTTTTTTTTCCCCTCTCCTGCACGTCGGGCACTCATCGACTACAAAAAAATGAATAAATTATTCAAAATGACAAATTTATGTTTGTCTCGTTGCTTTTTATCTCCTAAAATTGGGGGGGGGGGGGGCACTGTAAAAAATGGTTTTGATTTATACATGGTTTAATAAAAATTTTTTTGAAAAAATTTTGTATAA
>JABJVR010005572.1:0-13391 GCA_025773905.1 Chitala chitala | reverse complement strand
AAATGTGTTGTAAATAATTAGCCCTTTGGTGGGTTGTCACCTTGCCCAGGGTGTACCCTGTCCTGCGTCCTGTGCCTCCGGGGTTAGGTTTCGAGTTTCTCCCAACCTTGACTTGGAAAAGCAATATAGTCTATGGATGGATGTAAATAATTATTAAAGTATTTATAAACTAGATTTATAGAACTGTATAGATTCTTCATGGACAGTGTCTTTGTGCGAACAGATCTTCCTGAGCCTCTCTCCTAAGCGTATGTGGAACTGACAATAGGACTTGTAGCCACGCCTCATTCCACTGACAATAGGACTTGTAGCCACACCTCATTCCACTGACAATAGGACTTGTAGCCACACCTCATTCCACTGAGAACAGGACTTGTAGCCACACCTCATTCCACTGACAATAGGACTTGCAGCCACACCTCATTCCACTGACAATAGGACTTGTAGCCACGCCTCATTCCACTGACAACAGGACTTGTAGCCACACCTCATTCCACAGCGTGTGTGGAACTGACAACAGGACTTGTAGCCACACTTCTCTCCTCAGTGTATATGGAACTGACAACAGGACTTGTACCCACACTTCTCTCCTCAGCGTGTGTGGAACTGACAACAGGACTTGTACCCACACCTCTCCTCAGTGTGTGTGGAACTGAGAACAGGACTTGTAGCCACACCTCTCTCCTCAGCGTGTGTGGAACTGAAAACAAGACTTGTACCCACACCTCTCTCCTCAGCGTGTGTGGAACTGAAAACAAGACTTGTAGCCACACCTCTCTCCTCAGCGTGTGTGGAACTGACAACAGGACTTGTACCTACACCTCTCTCCTCAGCGTGTGTGGAACTGACAACAGGACTTGTAGCCACACTTTGCTCCTGCTCCAAAAATTAAGGCCCATACGGGATCTCATTATCCTCAACATTGAGCAGTGCACTCCCTCGCTTCCGCTGCGAAGGGCCGTAACAATACACTCGCATCATGCCACTTACACACGCCAGGAAGCAGCGTCTTCTCACAATGACGCCTTCGTCCGCAATGGCGACCAGGCAGATGCGTGTCAGACTCCGTACGTAATTACTCGCGTGACGCATTCTGGCTCCAGATTTCCTCCGCAATTAAATATAATCACTCCTGTGGCGTACATCTGTCATACTCCCCAAACGCTCTGTCGTACGCCTCTTTCTGAAGATAAAGGGGTGTTTCTAACTCTCGCAGGTGTTCAGAACGGCATTATCTCAATGAAACTGAAGACTCCAATGAGGCATTTTTTTTAAAGAAGAGTGACACGATTTGACAAATTTTTGGAAAAAAAAAAGTCCATTCAAAAATGAATCTAAAATAAAACAGTTTGAACAATTAGCACAGGATGCAAAGGCTTACAATGTGAAGACATTTTTCTTCCCTCTGATATGTAAATGTTTTCCAGATCCCCTGTTTATTTTGGTAGCAGAGTCTGATGAATTATAAATGACCATATGGGTGACTTTATGTTTATACAGACTGCAAAAACACTGATGAAACGTAATAGGACAGATGTCTTTAATCCTAAAGTATTTCCCATTTATAAATTCCATAAATTGTCATAGGTAATTAAGCCAGGTCTGTGGCCCGGGGGATATGAGTCAGTATTGATTAGCATTTAGTAAGTTGCTGTACGAATGGATGTGATTTAACTCTGCTCCAGCCACCTGGCCCAGGTATGCTTTGCCAAATGCACCTGCACATCACCTTGCTTAAGAACAACCCCCCACCAAAAAAAAAAAAAAAAAAAAATTCTGGCCAGGAAGGTTTTCCCAAGAGCACAGCACCATGTCAAGGACCTAGAAAAAACTGCGAAAAAACTCCTGAGAGAGAAACTCAGAGAAAGGTCACATGGATAAATAAAGATAAAAAGGGTGAGTGAGGATTTCTGTCCATTAAATGCGCTTATGAGACATGCTTATACCATCTTCTTAACTGTCAAGTGTGGAAATTCCATTCTGGAATTAAGCAAATTCCGCTAATTGCATTGATAAAGATGTCTGACACTGCAGTTTGACACCAAGAAATTAACAGCCGATCAAAATAATGACATAGCTGAGGAGGACACAGACGTGGATCACTGGCATCTTTGTTTTTTAATAAAATAATTTTATGAGGTGAAAGAGCAGGAACAGACAATGACTGGCATCTTCCCAAAGAAGTGATGTGAAACCACTCTAGATAAAAGGCAGTGAATCACAATCCTAACAGCACATAACATGTCTGATATTTTATACATCAAAGCCAAGCATGCTCCTATTAATAGGTTTTGACTTTCAATATTTAATGACAGTATAACAATAAAACAACTATTGCCAATTTGTATCCCGCTAATTTTTATTTATCTAGCGAAATCGAACAATTTAACCAGAAATGGTGTAAACATACATTTGTGAAAACATTTCTTGTCACTAAATTACCTTTGCAAGATAAAAGGAAAATAAATCAGCTGTTGTTTTGAAGAAACATCATGACTAGAACTGCGATCCTCCCAAGCCTGCAGTTTGACATTACTTTGTGTTACATTTTACCTAAAAAATTTCCACACTCTACAACCATGTTTAATACAAGCAGTAGAAAAGTAAATCACTGCATGAATGACTGAATTTTTATAGTATGAGTCACAGTGATACACAAAAACAACTGAAAGGGAACCACAGCTCCGTTCTCCAAACTGACGAAATCTACATCCAAACTCGATATCTAATGCAGAGCACAATGAAATACCAAAGGCACACTGAACTGGGATCAAGAACAACTTGCCACTCAACAAATAAAACCAGATAATAACCATTTGTAAACTAGAACATGTTACTGTTTCAGTAAGTGTACTCAGTATACAGAATGTAAGTTAGAATATAATCCATTTCGAGAAAGAAATGCAATCCTGTACTTAGTATGAAAACAAATTTGGTGGCAGATATTTCAAAGAGCTACGATGTGAAAACACAAGGTTTACAGCATCTGTTGGTTGTAGGACAGGACATGACATTATTAACGTAAAACACTTGTATACAAATATTTTCCATTCACATTAGAAAGGGCTGATGTTTGCATTTCACTGTTGATTTTAAACATTTGACAAAGATCCAGAGACGCAAATGTTCTGATGTGCTGTTTTTGGTTTCATTCTGGTAGACTGAGAAGCAGCAGAGAAATGTAGAACTCTGAATGCAGAAACATAAAAACCCCCCTCTGAACCTGCTTATAGGGCACAACTGGCCTAGAAACACATGTACCCTCTTCGCCTCATAGGTGAAAGCAGCTCAACCTACTGGCTGTTTGTTAATTATTGTTTAATTATGTAATGTACTTACTTTAATTTCAACATTATTCATAATTAATTGCCAGGTCTACTGCTAATGGGTCTTTGTTTCTCAGTAAAACCATTTGGGTCGTTGGTCAAATTTTTATGAAACCCATAACATTCCACAGACCAAATATATGATTTTTCCCCTTTTTTTACAAGTCAAAGTAAAGTTACATTAACATTTCCTTTTTCAAGAGAATGTAAAATGTTTTTCCCACTAAATCTGTAACTGACTACCTAAACGATGTGTAAGGCAAAAGACACTCCTAAAACGTCTGTCACGCATGTATTGTATGTTATGCTCATGTCAGATGTTGTTTCACCAGCACACAATGTGTGTGTTTCCCCTGATCGAGACCAATTTTGTTTGAAGGTCAGCACTGCCATCGTTGCCACAAGGGGATGTGAACTGTTAGTGCTTCACAGGTAGAACAGCATACCTGGCTGTACTTTTTTGTAACCCTAACTCCACACACACACTTGAGGACCTGTACCAAAAGGCAACTCTTTCCCAGGTGACTTACTTCACCCTATCTGTGCAGAACATGCAAAGAATGGTCACATGTTTCTTCCTCCTGTGTAAAAGCATGAAACTTTCCATGTTGTTTTTACCAGTGTGCAAATGAGCAATTTCACACCAGTCCCATCAAACGTTTCACTATCATCTAAAATTCACCTCAAAGACAACTACATAAGAAGGTATCTGGGAGCACCACGAAACAAGGCTACCACCATTCTAATATAAATATCACAGCCTAGGAATGCTTCCTTAGGCAGGAAACCTCTTTGACAGACAGTAGACATTCAGGATTACAACATGACATGAGTGCTGACATCAGAATCAGAAAATTTGGAGGATTTATGGCAAGCATGAATTTATCTCCATGCAGATTTTAAATTAAAAGCACAAAAACAAATGCGTGCAAAGTAAATGAAAAGGTGGGTCTTCTATGTTGTTTTGGAGTGTTGTATTTCTTTAAAGCTCCCAAGTGATGAGATGAGCTAAGAGATGGGGGGTTGGAGGGGGGGGCAGGAGCTCATTTATATAACGAGCAGAAATTCGAGGCACTGATCTGAGAGGAAGCTCTAGGTGGTACAGGGACAGGCGGCCCAAGTGAAGAGCTACATTCAAATTTATCAGCAGAGCTCGTTAAATCTGTTAGCTGAACAGCGAAGATCAGAGACACACACACACACACACACACACACACACACACACACACCTAACCAGGTTTTCTTTCTACCTTGCAGAAACATACATTCTCATTGTTTAACATAAACATACACTACAACAGAAATACTGTTTTATAATTTCTTCATATTCAATATTTAGATCTTACAGAAATAACAGGAAGTGAATGATTGTAGTTTAAGATTCCACTCACATCTGAGTGATATACATGTTACTACATCCTTTTATCAGCATGTTGCACAGTCAGAGAAAAGGCCCTGTTATGATAGAGAGAGGTGTGTCTTTGTGTGTGACACCTAAACTGTCCCTCTGTTCAGTTATGCTGTTAGAAACTTCACAGAATGCAGCCTCTTGTGAACTGCCCTGGACAACTGGATGCTGTGACGCATCACGTGTGTTTCCATTTTTCTATGCGAGGGCTAGATCCATATGCAGGTGCTGTTCACGAAACATCCTCACTGAGAAGGTGTTTGTGGCACAACAGGTATGTCTGTAAATGGCTCGTATGTAGCAGAGTCAGAGTGAAATCAGAGACAAGCACAGTGTGTGTGTGTGTGTATGTTTGTGTGTGTGTGCCTACACGTCTGTGTGTGGATGTGCATCTGTATGTGTGTGCATGCAGTAGTATGTGTGCACATCTGTATGTGGGTGTGTGTGCGTGTACATGTCTGCATGTGGGTGTGTGTGTGTGCGCGTGCACGTCTGCATGTGGGTGTGTGTGTGTGTGCGCATGCACATGTCTGCATGTGTGTGTGTGCGTACACGTCTGTGTGTGGATGTGCATCTGTATGTGTGTGCATGCAGTAGTATGTGTGCACATCTGTATGTGTGTGTGTGCGCGTGCACGTCTGCATGTGGGTGTGTGTGTGTGCGCATGCACGTGTCTGCATGTCGGTATGTGTATGTGCACACGTCTGTATGCAAGTGCATGTTTGTGTGCATGCATGTGAGCGTGTGTGTGTGTGTGTGTGCGCGTGCACGTCTGCATGTGGGTGTGTGTGTGTGTGTGTGCCCCCGTTCACCCCATTCTTAGCCCCCCAGTACTTACAAGCGATGATGTTGCCGTATCTGTTCTTGTTGCGGTTCTCGTCCTTTTTGGCCGTGTCCCAGGGGGCGCTCTGTCCTTCGGCCAGGCCCTGTAAAGACAACACACGCGTCACTCCGTTTCCATCCCGAGGTTCCACAAAGACGCAGAGATCTGCTGTGTCAGAAGAACAGAGTGAACTCGAGTGTAGAGAAATTAAAAAAAAAAGACCACGCTGACATTGGACTGAAGGGTTTGAAACACTTACTTCAGTTTCACTAGATTTCAGTCTAAATGGATTAATGTGAAATAAGCAGACCATGGATGTCTGGGTCTGACTGGCTGAAAACAAGTTGAAATTCCCAGAACTTTATTTGACAGAGCACGCCAGAGAACTTTTCTCAGGTAGCAGGACAATAACATTGTGTGTAAATTTTTTATATGGCAATGTTCCTACAGGTAAATGAATTTTAGCCTGTGTTCAAAACTTAAACAAAACTGATTTATAGCGTCAACATTTTCACTCATTTCCCACCAATAACCTGCACCATCCAGTACGTCATTCTCCGTAACACAGATTACTATCTGTGCTGCCAAAAGCAGACCTCCTCTGCCGCCCTCTGGCACATGCCGGACCAAGGGGGCCAGCACAAACAAGCGAGTCCGTCCGTGAATGGCTCCGTGCACATGGAAGGTGTGCACGGTCCGAGAGCAGAATTATTGGATGACGGCACAGCAAGATGTCCAACAAAGGCGGAGCTCTGGGAAACGCTCACACTCCACCAGCGCTGGCCTGCCATGTGGCCCAGTGGAAATGTCCACGCCGCCGAGCAGCTATGCTGGCAGAAGCCAGTCCAGTCTGGGTGTCAGAGCCCAGGAACAGCCCTGCAAACTGGAGGCACTGAACAGACATCTGCTTCCACATGGGAGCTGGAATGGAGGAGATGGCTGGCTAGCAGAAAGGGGAAAACAGGAGGGAGTGCATGGCTGAAAATAATGTGTGTGTCAAGGGCCTAATTAGCAAAACAACAAGCAGCATAATCAAATTTAACATGGATAACAAAGTATTAACAAAAAATGCCTGCAGTGTAGAAGAAACAACCTTTTAATCTGATGTCCACCCTATTTGATGTCAAGATGTGGCTATTATTGATTAATTACTACCAAGTATAAATTAACAGAGATACATATATACTACCCACGACCCTCACCAGGACTAAGCGGTTAAGATAATGACTAAGTGACTGACATACTAAGGGCAATTTGGATTTCCCAATTCACTTAACACAAACATGTTTGGACAATGGAAGGAAACCGGAGAAGCGAGAGGAAACCCACACAAGCTGGGGGAGAACACGCAAACTCTACACAATAAACACAATGCTTAGAGCCAGATTTGATTCCACAACCCCACAACCTTACGGTGCAGTGTGACACAGCAACATGACTCACTGAGCCCCCATGCTGCCTTGAAAGGAAATGATAGTATTATTTCTTATCCAATTAATTGTTTTTATTTTAATTAAACTACTAGCTGTTAAATTAATTAATAGTTGTGTAGCCAGAACCAGTCCCTTCCTGTTGCAAATAACTTACTGCAAGTGGCATGACAAGTTTTCTGACGGACTTTTATTTTGAAAGTTCCTGTTAGATTTCGTTGTTTCCTGTGCCTTTGACTTCAACACAACGGACAAAGACAGACATGTGCATTTGTTGTTGCCACTGACACCATTTTAGAAAGTGTGGCATTTGATGTTCAGGTTCAGATGGAGCCGACATAAATCGTGCCTTGTGGGCACAGCGGAGGGCCTGGCAAACTCAGCACCCTGTGCCAGTGACAAACTGAGACCCGTATGGTGTCAGTGCTATTTTAGCCACTTCGTGAAAAAAAGCGGGCCAAATCTGTCACTGGTGCCTAATTTATGCTGAATTGTCCTTTGGCGTCCATTAGAGGAGAGATCTGACTGAGCCCTTGATGCCATGGTCACAGCAGAACAGAACCACGTCTGACCTACTTTCTGTACAGGGGCACAGGCCCTCATTAGTCAACCTGAAAGTGCGTTTTAACCTATTACAAAAAGAAAGGCATTTGAAAGCGGAGCGACGTGGGGTAAAGGTGCACCCTACTCGTATTTGTCTTCACTCGCTGTGCAAAACACTTTCTGTGGCTCTCATTCTCCCTGCGTGCAACGAACCACGCGAGCCGAAGCTCAGTCTCCACCCTTGACATCCTCGGAGGAACGTCAGCGTCTGAACCTACTCCGCCAGCATGGGTGACATGACCACCTTTATTATTACCTGTGCGAATCAGGCACAGTTTTCACGTTGTATTTCCACTCCACAACAGCAACCGGCTGTTTCGGTGTCATAAGACCCACAGAATTTTGCTTTCTGATAAGCTAAACAGACGTCTGACCTGACAGGCTCAAACGCTGGAATCTCTACCTCTGCCGTTCGTGCAGAGCTGCCTGACACTCGCAACCTCAGCTGCCGTTGCTCTGGCTGTCAGCGATGACGCCATCCTTTCATCAGTCTCCTTCTATCACAGGAACCACGTTGTGCAGCTAATACGTGTTCTGTGAAATCTACAGCCGGAGAGGTCATCATCACTAATCCACCCCCGGCACTCCCTACACTGCCCCGCACTTCTTTCTAATAATTACACCTTCGTTTTAACTCTTGCACAGACATCGCCCCCAACAATTTTAAGAGTAAACAGATAAATCCACTGCTTGTAACGTACGGGGTTAGACGTCCGCTTCAAGATTTGTCAACAGTGATGGAAGTGTGCCAGATGGTCCTTGCTCTTGGACCTCTAAGTGTTTAATCTGAATTGGCCCAGCAAAATACCAAGCTGTATAAACAGTGGGCTAAAGTAAGGCATGGATGTCATCTGGGCACATGACGGTAATGTAATAATGCTTCAGGCTTGCCTGTAATAAGATCAGCAAAGTCAAGCCCAGTAAAGCAGTCTAACGCACAGGCTTTGTGAATGAGTGGACATCCCTGCTGCCGGGTCTCAACATCAGTTAAATTGGGGATTAATGGTGATTAATGGCCAGGTGATCCTACTGGTTCATGGGCTCCGTGGCAACAGTAGGTGAAATCCTGAAACATGTCACACACAAACGGAAGAGACCAGGGGCACGGCCTCTGAGTACCAAGTGGGCCCCATGTGCATGGCATGTCAGAGGAGGCGGGTACGTGCGACGTGTGAGGGAAAACTGGCACATTAAAGGGTACTGGCAACACTAGGGGAAGGGACGCTGGATTTTATCCCAATTTAACGCATCAACTGGTTCGTTATCTTGTGGTTTATCAAGGAAGTGTGGGGGCTAAAAATAAACACTAACAAGCGAGAGCATGAGTGCATGGCAGGCGGTCAGGACAAGGCCTTCTAAGAGCTAGTCTGGGGGGGGGGGGCGTGTGTGAACAGCAGAGGGACAATCGCAGTGTCCTGTACACCTCAACGGAAAAAAGAGCTTTTTAAATCATGATTTAAAAAAACTGCAGTTTCTGTTATTGTGCAGACAGCCCCTCACAAAACCCGAAACAAGCTGACGTCTGAAACTCTGTGCTCATCTTGCACTCCATTTCAGTCCAGTTAAACTGGCGAAGCAGGAGGTATCTTCATGCATTCCTGCCAATATGCACACAGGTCTGACTGTCTGGTCTAGCTTTACATGAGGAAACGTCCTTCAACACACACCCATTCCAGTTACGATCATTTAATTTCACTAACATCTTTCATTTAATAACTACACAATAGACAATCACATGGTAATGGTTACCACCGTAATTGAGCACTAACCGCAGAATTACCACAGTAATGATGAGAATTAGAACAGCACCCGCTCTAATAAAAAAATGTTTTCTGCAGTAATAAGAGTTTGTGTTTTGAAATTTGAAGAACTTTATTAAGGTCCAGTATAACATGTTTTCACTAAACTCTATAATATACAATTTTACACTTATTCTACTCAATTTACAAAGCACATCATAGTGATACACATTTGTGTGTGATATCGCGATGTAACGCAGACAGAGAATGCCACTGTGGAGACTGGCATCTCACTAGACGTGTGGACATTACTAATGTGTAGATTCGAGCAGGTTTGAATAGATCGGGCTGCCTTTTATGCTTAGCAGGAAAGGACATGTAAATAGTACTGATGCCAATTGTACACAGTATAAGTCCGTAAGAGAACACAGATTCAGTTACCTCAGGCCCGTTTCCCTTGCATTTATGTGCGGCTTTGGGAAACCTTGACACGTCTTTGTGTCATTCAGAGTGTGAAGGAACAGTGGGAGAAGAACTGGAGGGACCAACCAGCCCCATTCAGCAGAACGTTTAGGTTTCCTCTCTTTCAGATGCGGTGGGTTTCACTAAGTATACTCATGCGTGCGCAAACACACGCACACATACACGAGCGCACACAGGCATGCACACACGCACGTACATACAAAATGCCCTTAACGGAATGTCTTTTATCACAAATTTGTAGTTCTTGAACCCAGAGGTATGTATAGCAAGAAGAGGAAAAAAATTATAATAAATAAATAAATAACAGAGCATAACAGGGAAATAAAGGCAAGTGTAACTCCCACGCTTGAGTCCCAGGCAGGCTGGCTGCACTGCAGACTGACTGCCAATACAAAGACAGCGATAAAGAGGAGTCAGCGGTCCTGGGGGGGGGGGGGGAGACTGTGGTATCTCCTGCTCAGCCCTCAGCACTCACAGACAGGCAGAAAATACTTCAGAAAGCCCACGTTTGGAGTTGGATCAGAACTTACAGAACCGGACCCTTCAGAGACAATGAGCGTACTGTATTCCACCATAAACGTAAAGCATACTGTATTATCACCATAAACTCCAACTAATTTTTATCTCCATATGCCAAGTCTCGTCCAAACGACTCATTTCATATGTCCATAAGTCATGCTTAATGTCCATGCTTAGCAGGCTATTTCCACACGCTATATCTTGAAATCATATACTGTACTTCTTATATTAGGAAATGTTATGCCTATACTGCCATTAACAATGCACACATATTATAGAATAGAAGATATTACATGCACATTAAACTAACAGTAGGAATGCAGAGACAAACACCAACCTTATACAAACTGTCCTTCCTTATTTCTCAAACACACATTCTTACTTACCCTCTCATAAAGTCACTCTCTCTTTTTCACACACACTCAGTCTCACACCCATTCAGTCTCACACACTCAGTCTCACACCCATTCTGTCTCACACATGCTCAGTCTCTCTCTCACACACACACACTCAGTCTCACACTTCACACCATTATTCTCTTTTCATCCACATCAACACACACACACATTCTGTAGCCCCCATCTTACTCTCTCTCACACACACACACACACACACACACACACACACATTCTGTAGCCCCCATCTTACTCTCTCTCACACACTAACACACACACACACGACACAAAACTGCACACATAAACATTACACACACACACACACACACACACACACACAATAAAATATTTTTTATTGACAATGTGGACACATGAACATTCTCTAATTAATCCATTGAAGGGCAATTCTGGCATTTAGCTTTCATTCATTTCCAAATAATAACTCCAGAAAAAAAAGAAGCTGAAACTGCCTAAATCGATGTGATGCATTTCTGTAGGAGTAAGTTCAATATTAACACTGAGAGTTAATATTAATACAGTGTTCAGCACTGTCTATATTCACGGATGTTGATACATAGTCCATCCAATTGCCTACATTCTTTTTTGACGACTTCAGTACCAATAATATCCAGTCAGACAGCCAGCTTCTACCATGAAATTGCCATATCAGAAAAGTGTCTGTAACTAATGAGGCACCAGAAAGCACTGGAAGGAAGACAGGCCGTTTGAGATTTCTGAATGTCAATTTGGATTTAAGCATGCTAGCTGAGGTGTCTGTAGTGCTCTGCGTCTGTAGTCCTCTCTTTTGTCTGAGTACATCTTTTATTCATCTGCTCAGCGTCTTCATAATTCTCAGTGCTGTTTTGTTCATCCATCCTCCCATCTGCTTTGTCCATCAGTCTCTCCACTCTGCTCCCCACCCCTGTCCTTCTCCCAAAGACTGTTCGACTTGTGTCTGTCTACAAGGAAGCTACAGCCGTCACATGGATACCTTGTACCTACGTGTGAGTCACACGTTACATCACACACACGAAGATACAGAAAAATCACTGTGTATGTATGGACAACGTACATGATGCAGGATAAAAACAGAATGCCCAAAAGGCACATACAAAGAAATATCGTTATTTATGTAAATTAGTTAGTGCGTTAGTGTGTATCTTGAAGATCCTATATAACTTTTTAATTCCCTCAGGCCGCTTAAATTTGCAAGTTGAAGGTAAAGGAAGAGAACAACAGAAGAAAACTGACACATTTTCAACTTGTTTTCAGAATATCAATAAAGAAACCACAGATGACATTAACAAGAAGATGGCAAACAGAAATTAGTCCTGTAACATATAATGGGCGGTGAATGAATACAGCTCCAATTGCAAGCATGTTCAGATCAATCTCTGAGTGCATTGATTTAAGAGCCTCTTGTTAAGTGCCTTACGCTGGCAGGCGTTCAGCTCTCAGAGTGTTCAGTGGCTCACAGGGATCGTGTGTGACTTTCACACACAGACCCACAGGCAGAAATGGCCACATCTCAACCGAGACAGTGGAGTGAAAAAGCAAACAGAAAGAGGGCAGGTGTTCATCTAAACCTGAACCTGCTCCAAGAGTGAGAAACATGTTGGGAGAGGGGATTGGGGGGGGGGGGTTGCTGAGGAAAAGGTGTTATGAAAATGTCTCCGTAGATGAGTGACCTTTCCAAACGAGAGGCATGGTGCAGGCACAATACGTGTGGGCGCGGTGAGACGGTATGAGATGACAAAGTGGCTCGTGTTTATAGACGGGAGGAGGAAGGGGTCAGCTTAGAAGCGTGGAGGTCATGTGGGCGGAGCCTCCTCTACAGAGATGTAACCGCCTATTTAAATAACACAGATACATACTGGGATCTTTCATGGCCAGCTCAATAAAGGTTGCATGATTCAAAATGACACACAAACACTGGCCGCTTCTTCAGCCGATTTCCATAATGCGCTTAGAAGCTTTTTAATCAATAAAGCGTCCTCTTTAGTGATCATCCATTCCACTTCAAGTGCAAAGTCTCAGAAACAAATGGAAAAAAGCTATTACTTCCTAGAGCTATCTTATATTTTAAACGATAAAAATAACGTGCCATTTTCAGCTTTCCTAGGTAATAAAATGAATATGTTCT
Source organism: Chitala chitala (assembly GCA_025773905.1). Classification (NCBI taxonomy): domain Eukaryota; kingdom Metazoa; phylum Chordata; class Actinopteri; order Osteoglossiformes; family Notopteridae; genus Chitala; species Chitala chitala. Next base: position 522 of record JABJVR010005572.1, on the reverse strand, counting down.
GCTGCAGATGACCGTCATCAACTTGTAATGGGTAATAATCTTGAGAATAGCAGAAAACAAAAGCCAACAAATGGCTCCCTTTCAACAAGGGAAATATGCCTGATGTCTCTGATGACTGGTAGAAGATTAGCTGGAGGGAGAAGAGTGCAATGCTGATGGGTCTAACTTCTCAGGTACGGCTAACCTTCTGACACCACAAGCCCACACTCAGGTAGGACTAACCTTCTGACACCACAAGCCCACACTCAGGTAGGGCTAACCTTCTGACACCACAAGCCCACACTCAGGTAGGGCTAACCTTCTGACACCACAAGGCCACACTCAGGTAGGACTAACCTTCTGACACCACAAGCCCACACTCAGGTAGGACTAACCTTCTGACACCACAAGGCCACACTCAGGTAGGACTAACCTTCTGACACCACAAGCCCACACTCAGGTAGGACTAACCTTCTGACACCACAAGGCCACACTCAGGTAGGACTAACCTTCTGACACCACAAGCCCACACTCAGGTAGGAC
>JABJVR010005571.1:0-13391 GCA_025773905.1 Chitala chitala | reverse complement strand
AGTCTAATATATATATATACACACACACACTTCTTACAATGAGCTAGCACTAGGTATCCTGCTCATGACACACCTGATGGCTGAACAGGGATTTGAACCAGGGGCCTTCTGCATCCCACCCTGATGTTCTACCCATTGAGCCACCAGGTCCAGGAAGTATGAAAAAATGGAAAAAAAAAAAAAAAATCATGTAGCAGAGTCACATAAGACAATGAGTTCAGCTGAAAACAAGTAATTCAAAAGGATCAGCAGGGAGTAAAGCAGAGAGTGGCATGATAACTACATGCAAGACTGTTAAAGTATTGAACAGTGGCCTTATGAGGCCAAACGTAAGCTACCACACGGTTTGTAAAACAAGCTATACGTAAATGATTAATTCTTTGCAAGCAGAGCTGATTTGCATGAAAAAGAAACAGATAAACAGATCTGACAGCATGCACGTTGTCATAAACAAATCCACAGATAAAAAAAAACGCCCATGCTTCACACGTTTCATTTGTTTTACAAGGAGAAATTTGTGCAAACTCTCTATGCACCCACACAGTTTTAATGACACGTTCGGGCTTTTTGCAAATGGTAAATACCAGTGACTCACATGTCATGCTGTGACCTGTGACACAAATGTTGTCTGTAGCAGAAATTCAATACAGGGAGAGTGAAGTTAGAGTTAACACTAACACAATGAATAAACAGACCTTTCCTACATAGCTTACCTTCTTTTTATAACTGTCTTTTTTATGGCCTGCCTCCACCCTCTGCTCCTGTTGTTAGAGTTAAATTTAAATTAAAAGATGCCACACCGTTGGAGTCATCTCATTATAACGAGGTGCTCCCATCTCATCTGTGAATTGCAGGTACTCTGGGCAGGGGTTCAGTGACAGCTGTTAGCTTTCCAACATTTTTCCCACCCCCACCTCTCGGACATTGCTCCTTCAAGGGCCTGAGAGATGTGTGGGAGGCTATCTGTCAGCTTGGCAACACCACAGGGACAGAGGCCACGGCCATTTGTTCCAGCAGCACTACAAGTTGGACCAGATGTTGTGCAACGCTTTCTGTCACCTCTTTGCTAATTTGTCATCTGGCTTTCAAACACTCTTTCCATCAAGGGCCACCACACATGCAACAGTGTTACAGACAAGGCCGCTGGTGCCATCGTGGCTTTTTCTGTGGGCCAGCCTCAGCTTTACAAGCCAATACCCTTGACGCTACCTGCGGGAACTTTTGAATATGCAAATTCCTGCTCCTGTCACATCCAATTGTTGTGTTGTGTCATGGGAGTCAACATTAAGCTGTCCAGCTGCATCATGGCGCACCCCGGGAGAAAGGCACACTGGATGAAGGCACTATTGTTAGGGCTTGATTAAATGTGGAATCAGTACTTCAAAAGGCAAATCAATGCAAGCTAGACATAGGAACATTACAGTTTGCTCTAGACGAAAGCACTAAAAGGCTAAATTTGGCCTAAAAAAGTGAATGTTTTGTTCTCATTACTTGAATGTTCTCTACTATGGAGCCCTCAGGATTTGGGAGCATTAAATACATAATGTGTTTGCTGATGATTTTCCACTTACTGTACATGAAGGCCTCACTAGAAATGCTATACAATTTCTCCCCAACTACCTATTATCAAGTCTGATTAAATTTTGTCCTTTAAAATCATTTTATTGGACAGGGGTTTAAATCCCACACACTTTTGTCACATCTGAGCTGTATCATCAATTCAAAAAGTGTCTGGAATTTTTATCGTTTTGCCAGCCATGGTTTTCTTGACTAAATCTAGCATGAAACTAGGAGCTTCCGGAGAAGCTGCCCAGGGACTTTCCTGGAGTATAGACAGCTGCTCTGCAAGGAGAAAAAAAAAAAAAAAAGATACGCGCATAATCTGTTGCCTGCAGGAGATGGCCGAACACTACAGCCCAGCTAACCTGGCGGAAAGCAAACCATCTCCCGGTGTTCCTGTAGAACCCATGCACGGGGCCCGCCTGCCTGCTGCACTATACCCACAAGTCAGCAGCGCGTGACATGACGCTGTACTGCTGCCAGACAGCCGTGAGTCCCGCATGAGAGCTCTGCCTCTGGCTGAGGGACACAATGCTTCAGATTACACTGGTTTCCTTTATTGGCTTGTGGTGTCTGAAACGTGGCAGGCAGCAACGTTTGTACACAGTGAGAGCATGATTTGCCGTTATCTGATACACACAACGGTGTACATGATTAGTTCATTGTTGCTTGCCAGTCCCGCTTAGGGCATGTCACGATTCATTTCTCCTCATTTCACTGGCTGGCAACAGCCAATGGGTTTCCTCCAAACAGATGCACAGTGGCTCTGCAGGGAACTCTTTGACTTGTAAGACACTGTCTGTCTGGCTTGTTTACTCATTGTTTAGCATTTGCACACCTTGGTTTGAAATGTATCCTTCAGATTAGAATATCTGCTGAAAAAACATACTGTGCATTTGGCTTGTTGGCCTAATTCTGTTTACCATGAACTCTGCATGCATAGATGAGTTCTCCAATAGAAAACTAAATCACATAAATGTGATGTACAGTGATGATGTTAATGGATAAAGTTAAAAATATGGCCTGCACACAAATAACTAAGTTGCACATAAAGTTGACAGAGAACAAAAAAGTGTGCATGTTGAAACTTTGGTACACGTTGGTTATTTCTGATTGATTTTTCGCACAAGCGATGTTGACACGCCGGCTTATTGCTCAGCATAGACCAATTTTATGTAGCAACTCAAGATTTAATTAGAGGACAAGCACAGAGTGGGTCTCTGCAGACTCATTGTCACATAGCAGTGCTGTGTGGCATGTGATCTGGCTGATCCTCGAATGTGCAAATCACCATTCTAAAAAAGCCGTTCCAAATTCACAAACCACTTATGTTATCCCTCAGAACATTATTTATACACATGCTCAGGGCACCGAGCTTTAAAAACACTGACCTTTTAACAAAATAACCATCACATCCCCAGAAATGAGGATAATCATTTGTATGGAGCTTCTAGCATGCGCAGAAAATTAACTAAAACATAGAACTTGTGATGTCACCATAGGTAGATATGGAGTTTGATTGTGGATGGCACTTTGGGCTTTAATAGTAGGTTAAAGTCTTCATTGATTTTCTGCCCAAGGTCATGTCGTCACATGGTTTACATATGAACACTAAGATGTACAAGAGCCCTTCTGAATCCTCCCAAGTTGGGAAAATAATCATGCAGCTCATTTAGTACCAGTAAATAATAACACTACACTCTTACCAATGAAAACCTGACAGAACTGAGAAATTTGTGTTCTGATACACTATGTCATATTCTTCTGCAAGTGTGCATTCTAAATCCTAAATCCACCTCACTGGAGGGGAAAAAGAGTCAAGGTGTTACAGCTGATTTACAGATATGCACCTGCAATCATGTCTCCCACACACACAAAGAGGATTGGCTGAAAAAAATAAATTCTAAATATTTCACTGAAAGATTGGCAGATGCAAGCCCTGTGGGATTCCCTGCCTTTGCTTTGCTTCACAAGAGCACTGATGTGAGTGCATGCCCATGTGCATGTGCACACGCACACGCGCAGGCGCACACGCGCACACACACACACACAAGTGTTTCTGTTTTCCCTCTATACTCTGCCCTAAAATCCCAATGTTCCAGCAGTAAGCCTACAGTGCAGAGAGTCAGAACTGACCTTGTGATCAGAGAGCTCCAGCTGCACATCCTATCATGTAAATCCTGCTTCACCCTCGAGCAAGACACTTACTCTGCCTGGCCTCAGCACCACGCTGCACAAACTGGAAAAACTAAGTTACTTATGTTGTCCTAAAAATGCAGCGATCTACTATTACAGTATGTTTGTCCACCAGTCATAATTAAGGGTACATGATGCAAGAAGGAAACAATGTTAGAAATGTAATAAGTATTCTGCTAAATCTCCTTGTGTTAGAGTAGGTAACACAATTGGTACAACACGGCTGAAATAATCACAAGTTCCTTGTGGGGGCAGTGTGTCAGTGGTGGAGAGGATGCCTCCATTGAGTTCCTCCACCTGCTTTCATTTAATTAGGGGCTTTGGAACAAAAAAAAGGGCAATCAAGCTGAAAAATCTGCCAATATTTTTAACAGCGCTCGGCTCTTCCACTTCTTCAGGCAATGATTGTTCAGACTGCCTAATCTATATCCACAAGCACTCCTATATGGGCAGATTCGTGGCAATCTCAGAAATATGAATCAGTACCACACTTTATCGCTTTCAGTAGGAAAGATGTGGATCAGGTATTTGAGGAAGCTATGATTAATCATATAAAACACACATCATACTAATGGTGTATTTAAACCAAATGTGGAAATGTACCCTTTATGCATTCTTGCACAATAATAAAGGCTTTGGATCAAAATTCTAACTTTAATTATTTCCTTGAAAATATTTTCTTCAGTCTACTCTGGCTAAACTGGCTTAACAAGCTCTCAATCTGATGTGTGCCCTGTGGCACTTCAAAGCAAGAAAAACGGGCACAGTTGTAGGTCCACACGCATCCATGCCATCATCCCATCTGTTGGATGCAGACAAACAAACCTTTCCAGTAAACTTTGTAACTTACCCCCCTCCCCACCAGAACCATTTTCATATAATTATGACATACATAAACACTGAAAATGATCTCCCGCTACCAAACATACCTGCCGGCTCATGTGGGGAGGGGTTTCCACACTTCACAGCTAATTGTCATTCTTCGTTTACATGAATCATGCCTTCAGTGCTCTTCTGAATTAGTGTGCCTGTGAAAAGGAATTTAATATGAAGTGCTCTAAATATTTCACAGCAGAATCCTTGTTGCAGCTGCTTAATTAATTAAGAGATAATTGATTAAAAGAGGATATATGTGCGACACGGCCCCACTACCAAGGGGCACAAATTCATGAGGAGGTTTGCGAGGGGGGGCAGAGTGAGATTAGAATGAGGACGTATGCCCTTACACGGACGTGACATTGCCAGCCAGTGAGTGAGGTTAAGAGGCCCGTGTGAAGAGCATATAGAGCTGGTGTGTTGCCAAACCTCCATCAAAATTAGGATTTCTCATACTAATACATTAAAGGACATTCTGTCAGCTGTCATCTGACTACACTATAAAAAAAAATGCACTTTATTCATGGGATTTTTTGGGGCTACAACCATTTTCCCCCAGACAGATTGATTGGTTTTGTTTATTTATTTTTTCCAGTGTTGTTTTACAGATGCCGGACTCTTTAGTCAGCAATCTTCATTCTTACTGACAGGATGATGGAAAGGATATTCACCCACACGCCACTCTTAATAAGTGTCACAATTACCTTGCAAGGTAACAGGTACGCTAAGCAGCTGCATAGCGACATGAATCAAACACGCTGACATGATGTCGTTACTGACAAATAATCACAGTCACCAGCAAGCTACTCTGTGCGGCTCTGTGTGTGCGTGATGAAACCGTGAAACAGACGTTGGTCGGTAAGATCGAGTCATTACCATGATATCCTTTCACCACTGAGTTCTTACACATTAATGGTTGAGTTCTCAGTCCAGCTGGGCTGTATTTCCAGTCATTATGTGCTAGCCAGCTTTCAAGCTTATGGGGGTTTCTAACACAGTTCTTACCATCTGTGATTCGCACACTACAAAAACCAGTATGACTGTATGAAAAGGCACACGGTAATATAGGCCAGCTAACTTACTTTACGAACATAAACTAAAATGTTTATGCCTCAGTTATATAGGGGTTCATTTTTTATATTTAATATTGGAAAGTTTATTTTAGCTTCTTGGGCAGGTCTAATTAGTACTTTCCAATGGATGTGTTAATAAATTCATACAGACAGCTGTTTTCTTTAAAACATCAAACATAATAACATTAACATTTCCTCAACAGCTTGGCAACCTCAAGGCACACTTCCACTTCTGTGTACTGGCTCATGACACATAAAAAACTGTTTTATTTACCTTGTGTCAAAAAATACAGTATTTATGCCATATGGTCAAAACATATTTTGCTGCATTTTATCACACTGAGATGTTAATGTTACTCGCTTTTCAGCTGGTTGTCAGATGGACGGTATAATTCCAAAATACAGTCAAAATCTATTTTGTGCAGTTTGACAGCAAAAAAAAAACTCAAAATCAATAAGGCATGTGTGTCTGTGTATGCATGAGCACTATTTAATATTTCATTAGATGAACAAATTATTTTACTGCTGTAATTCAAATGGCCTCCATATTTATTAATGTGCAAAGGAAAAGCTAATTGGAAAGGAATAGCTTTCATAAAATGTAAACAAGGCTTAATATTAAAACTTTCCTGTTTTACTAATTAAATAATTGCAGCACAAACCTGAGCTGTGTTACACACCTACTGTGACCCTAACACAGAGGGCCAGCACAGACAATATTACAGGACTTCTGCTCCTGGTTTAGAAGGTCACAGAGGATACTTCCAGCTAAAGCACTCATGGAATCCCTTTTCCTCTCTATATATGAAAGGGACTGGGCTCAGTAGGTAACTTTGTAGTATTGTACCTCCAAGGTCATAGAGCTAAATCTGGCTCTCTGCAGTGGGCGTGTGTGTGGAGTTTGCATTTTCTCCCTGAGTTTGTGCACGTTATCTTCAGGTTCTACCATTCCCTCCCATGGCTCAAAAAAAATGTGGGTTAGGTGAAATGGGATTGCCCATAGCATGCATGTGGGCCCTGCGATGGTTTGGTGCCCTGTCCAGGGTGTTCCTTGCCTTGCACCCTAGGTTGCCTGGGTTAGGCTCTAGGCCACCTGTAACCCTGCAGAATGGTAAGCAGTGGGATAATGTATGTATGAAAGACACTTCCACTTTAATTTTTGCAAAACATCATGCAAACCATCTGGCACCACCACTTAATAAAGTTTGCCTTCATTTTTCCCAAAGGCAGTATACACTATACTGGTTTGAGTATGCAGTATATGCTAGGAGCAATTTGCTCCAGTGTCTTGCATATAAATCAGTAGTAAAACCAAACCCCTCCCCCCTCATAAATTGTTACACTTATCTCATGTTGGGTGGCAAAGGTCTGGCAGTTGGACAGTCAAGGACACTTTCAGCACTCTCCTGAAATTACATCACCATGCAAAAGCTGCCCTTTGTGTGCCTGAGGTGTACTTCCCAAGGCAACTACAGGGCCTGACCTGAACCCCAAAAAAACATGACTACAGCTTCAACACACTCGTCAGGTGCATTTAAACCTTGGATATGGCAAAATTATACTGCCCCCTCAAACCAGCAATGGTGCGAACAGCCAAGTGACATACACCTGTAGAATATAAAGGTTAATATTTCCATTGTTATTATCACACTTCTAAGAGAGATCAAAAGCTTTCTTGGGACTCTCACTTGTCAAACGTGACAGGTGTGCTTCAGTTTTGTACCTATCTTAATTCTCTGTTTATAGCATATGAATTTTAAAAAGTAAAATACTCCCCTAATAAAATTCTAATGAATTAGTCCCAATGATTCATTAGTATTCATGTCCATCTGTTGCATGATAAATTATTACTCATTAAAGAAAATGCATAACAATGAGTCATTTTGGTGAACTGCACTTCTGGAGGTCTAGATAGGATTCTGATTGAGAGATGATTCAGATCAAGATCACATCCAGCAGGATCTCTCAGAAAGTAAGCAGACCATATCTGCTAAAGATATGATTCACCAAATTAGCACAGAAAGACATGGAAAAATTGCATTAGACATTGACATTATCTCAGCAGTAACTTCACAAAGGCCCCCCAAAAGAATTGCAAAGTCAACTGCAGTTCGCAAAGCAAACAACTGGCTTGGCAAGACAGTAAAACAAAGTTTGAGGTGAAGTAGGGACAGCTAACCCTAATGCTCTGGTTTAAAAATACTGCACCTGCCACACAAATTTGTTTTACTGTATAGAAGATATTTCTTTCCATTATGAGCCAATACAACATGTGTAATACTTACCCAGTCAGTTGTTTTCATGCTCTTAGCATTCTGGTACTGTGCAATTATTCAGAAATTCCAGGGTAGAAAAAAAAATGAAAAGTAGCTTTGACCTTAAACAGATGTTAGATTTGGAAGAAACTAAGGTCATCCCCAACCACTGCTGCTATACAGTTGCTCGTAACACTCAGACACCCAACAATCACATGTCAGGGTGACTCAGAGACAATAAAACCTCATATGGTAGTCCTGTGCAGGCTGAAGGGACTGTGGTTAGTTTTCAAAGCAAGATTTATTTTGTTTTAGGGGTTTTTGGGAAATATCCAGCCACAGCATTTTAGCAATGAAAAAACATGGCAGAGGCTTTACTGGAATCCTTAGCTATCATTATCAATAGAGACCATTCCAATGGGAATTTGTACCCTGAGCCAATCAGGAGGCTGCATGTCCAAGCAGTTAAGGTCATATTGTGTTATTGTGTTACGCCTTCATGGCTTACCAAGCACACTTTCAGTTTGACATTTCTCATTTCCTTGTGACATTCCTCTCGGCAACATATTTAACTAAAACACTGTCAATCTGCCATGCAAATGGATATGAGGTCATCACAGCGGCTCACAATGAAACAATTTCACATGTAAATTTTCATCAGGTTTGCAAAAGTGCTTCTGGATACATTTCAATCAGAGAATATCAATTTACCAATTAATTATTCAATTTGCTCCGGGACGTGTGTTTAAAGTGATGGCATCAGCTGTTGAATTATTTATACATGACTATACAGCTTGGTTTCAGATTTTTATAATGTCAAACAAATAGTGCTGTAAAGAATAATTTTGGAGTTGTATGTGATTTTCGTCATGTAGCTGATACCACACTGACCTAAGTATAGGTACTGTATCCAACTACACAGAAGATCACTTTTAGATCTTTTACAAATCTTGCAACAAATGTTCCTTTTTGCCCCCTTGAGGTCTTTTCAAACAATTTCACTTCCAATACAAAATTTAATTTGAAATGCAATATGTTCTACAGACACAACACACTATCCTCTTAAAAGCACTCAAACTTAAATAGTAATACCTTTTTAATAGGTATTGTATCAAGTGACATTAAACAGATTAATTTCAATAAATGTGTTCCTGGAAATAACACTGCTTGGTCTAATGGCTTTGTGTCTCAAAATGTATTATCTGTTTCTGGAGAAGCAATTTATCTGTCCTGCAGAGAACAAGCGCACATGTGATTTCATGATTATTACTGTAAACATCACATCAGTATGTGATGACAATATCAGGAGTTAGACTTTAAAAATACTGCACCTGTCACACAAATTTGTTTTACTGAATAGAGCTGAGGACCTTATAGTGCTCCTAATCTCTGTACAGACACACTAGCAAAATAAAAGAAAAAAACCCTTGAAACATCCATAAATTCTTACAGCAAACTGGAAGAAACAAGATCATTCCTTTAACATCCAACAGAAATGCACATATGTTCAGTGTCCAAATATTATAGGTAAATACTCATTGTATCCAGACCAGCCTGGTTTTTCACCATATATTTTCAGCTGAGACTGCAGTACAGCCAGAAACTGGTCATGTGCAGCTGCCGTGGATGCCAGCATTGTCTTCTTCCAGTGCAGATCCTGAGACCTTGCTAAATGGATGGGCTTTATGTGCCAAGAGGCCAACTGTGCAGAATGTCCCCTCTCATTGCCATGGCAACCCTTTTACCAAAGAAAATGCCAACTAAAGAAAGGCAAATATGAATGAATGTACTAGTGCTGGCTTTTTCTGGCTGTATTAAAATTGCTGTAAGCATGTTCTTGTGTTTTGGAAACATGGGCTACGTGTTGGTGGAGCCCAGTGAATCAGAAGGACAGACCTCTGCGTCTGTACTCTTCGCTGTGTGCCTCAGAACTACACATGTGGTGTGTATGTGTGTGCGTGTGTCACAACAGCATGTAATTCAATGTCAAAAGTACAGTTTTATCTCTAATCTTCAGATTTCTAACATTTGTATGAAATATATAATCAACACAAGATAATCTTCTTTAAAAACCTCATATTCTAGACACACACACACACACACACACAAACTCACATATATACACACTCACCGGCCACTTTATTAGGTAGCACATTGCTAGTACTAGGTTGGACCCCTTGTGCTTTCAGAACTGCCTCAGTTCTTTGTGTCATAAATTCAACAATGTTCTGGAAACATCTCTTAGAGATTTTGGTCCATTTTGACATGATAGCATCATGCAGTTCCTGCAGATTTGTCCACTGCACATCCATGATGCAAATCTTCCATTCCACCACATCCCAAACATCTGGTGACTATAGAGACCATTTGAGTACATTGAACTCATTGTCATGTTCAAGAAAACAATTTGAGATAATTTTAGTGTCGTGACATGGCATGTTATTCTGCTTGAAGTAGCCATCAGATGATTTTTACACTGCAGTCATAAAGGAATGGACACAATATTCAGGTAGGCTGTGGCATTTAAACAATGCTCAATTGGTATTAAGGGGCCCAAAGCATGCCAAGAAAATATCCCCCACACCATTACACCACCACCACCAGCCTGAGCTGTTGATACAAGGTAGGATGGATTGATGCTTTCATGTTGTTTATGCCAAATTTTGACTATACCATCCGAATTTCGTAGCAAAAATCAAGACTCATCAGACCAGGCAACATTTTTCCAATCTTCTATTGTCCAATTTTGTTGAGCCCAAATTGTAGCCTCAGTTTCCTGTTCTTAGCTGACAGGAATGGAACCCGGCATGGTCTTCTGCTGCTGTAACCTGCTGTAAATCTACTTTCAGAATTGATGTGTTGTGCGTTTAGAGATGGTCTGCGGCATACATCGGTTGTAACAAGTGGTTATTTGAGTTACTGTTACTGTTGCCTTACTATCAGCTCAAACCAGTCTGGCCACTCTCCTCTCACCTCTGGCATCAACAAGACATTTTTGCCCAGAGGACTGCAGTTCACTGGATATTCTCTCTTTTTCAGACCAGTCTCTGTAAACCTTACAGATGGTTGTGCATGAAAATCCCAGTAGATCAGCAGTTTCGAAAATACTCAGACAAGCTTATATGACACCAACAACCACTTTGACCATGTCTACGTGCCTAAATGCATTGTATTGCCGCCAGGTGATTGGCTGTTTGCATTATTTACATTAACAAGCAGTTGAACAGTTGTAAACAATAATAATAATATACACAAACGGTTTAATATACGCACACACGCACGCATGCACGCATACGCACACACACAAACACACCAATTAGCCATTTTGTCCACCAGCCTAATATCGAGTATGTCCCTATTTTGCTGCCAAAACAGCCCTGAGCTGTTGAGGCATGGGCCTGTGTCCACCGTGAAAAGCACCTATGGTGGACACAGGTCAGCGTGAGCACCCTGACCAGCCTGTGCAGCCCTACAATCTAGGATGCACTGTGTGTTCTGGAACCTTTGTATCAGAACCAGCACTAAGTTTTCAGCAATTTGAGGTATAGTAGCTCTTTTATTAGATCGGACTACACAGGAAAGTCTTCACTCCCATATATATCAATGAGCCTTGTCTGCCCATGACCCTGTCACTGGTTCACTGGTTTTCCTTCCTTGGACTGCTTTTGGCAGGTCCTGACCACTGCAGACTAGGAACATCCCACAAGAGCTGCAGTTTTGGAGTTGCTCTGACTCAGTCGTCTAGCCATCACAATTTGGCCCTTTTCAAAGTCACTCAAATCCTTATGCTTTCCCAGTTTTTCTGCTTCCAGCACTTCAGGGACAAAATATTCACTTGTTGCCTAATATATCCCACCCACTTCCAGGTGCCACTGTAATGAGATAATCCATGTTCGTCACTTCACCTGTCGGTGGTCATAATGTTGTGGCTGTGTATATACATAAATACGCACACTGTATGTGCACATATACATACAAATACACATACATATTATACACACACACACACACACGCACACACACACTATAGCCCATAAAATAATTTAATAAAAAAAAAAAGACCTCCAATGACTAAATTCAATGTGTGCCTTAGTTTAACATCCAGGCAATTTTTAGGCATGGCATTGATCAACACTTTCACACAAGACAAAGTGATTTTTATTGAAGTTCCTAAGCCACACCCTGCATGCAATGCAGTGTACCTGCTTGGTATCACACCTGTTGTCAAGAGATCTAAAAAGCAACTCCTATCACGGGTTGATGTAACTGACTGTACATCCCAAAAAGGAAACTGCCATTGACCCTGCAGATTCTTACTTGCTCAATGTACAACGATCATTTTTACAAATCATAAGCTAGTCATCATGTGTGGGCAGGGAATAATTCTGTAATCACAGCTCAAGGTAAATGAATACATATGCACTCCAAAGTAAGGTCATAACTTATTTGTCTAAAACTCATATAACAATAATCAGTGCTGGTTCTTGGCATGAGCAAAATAAGCTGTCATTCAGGCCCCTAACCAGCAGGGGGCGTATACAGAAAAATACCCTAACCTGAAGAATACGTAGTTGAGCTGTTGTTCCACGTCAGCGCAGGACAATGATAAAACTGAAGTACCTGAAACAGGCCTTTCTATTCAAATAATATTACACAGTTTAGCAACAGCCAACATGATCACACAGGCTGATTTATAAATTGAATCGCCAAGGGAGGTGATGCTAGTGAACACACTCCACAGTGATGGTAGCCAGCTAATACTCATTTGTCAAACACAAGCACACAACAGGGAACCTTAACTACACACTCTGTACTAACCAAACTAACAGATACATAAAGTGTTATTAACACAAACATGACAAAAAACATTTGACATTGTCAGTCTTTGCCTCCATTACCAGGTCTGACAGCTACAGTGCTAGTCACTACAGACAAAAGGCAAAAAAAGACACCAAAGACTTACCATACTTCTTATAAAACTGTGACAGTGCTGGTATTTAATGTTATTGGGCAATAAAATGAACATTGTTGTAAAACACACAATAAATTAACAATAACCCACAGCTGAGACTGTAAATCAGTTGAATTCATATTGATGCATTGCGGTTTTAAAACTGGTGCAATATAATATTATCTAATTAATGTTATTTAATTTAGCAGTTAGAGTTACAAGAACTCAATTTTAAATCTTGCCAGTGAGTATTGACTAATTAATGAGGCCATGGAAGTATAAAAAAATCAAAGATCCATCAGAATGTAATGTTGCTGTTGCTTAAATTAATAGCTGTCAATATACGTATATATAAGCTTGTTTGTGTGTTTATATAATTTGTCCCCTCGCCCTCCGCGGGCGTTCTTATCCATCCAAGCTCGGGTCCTCTACCAGAGGCCTGGGAGCTTGAGGGTTCTGCGCAGTATCTTTGCTGTTCCT
>JABJVR010005568.1:0-13394 GCA_025773905.1 Chitala chitala | reverse complement strand
ATATTCTTTATACAGCTATTTTAACAAGTATTTGATTTGAAAATCTGGCATTTTCCTTGAAATACATTTTATGTAAAGCAATTGTGTATTTTCTTACTTAATCTCCAATGACACTGAGTGACTGCATTTCTGCAGAAACAGAAGGACACATCATGAAAGGTTTCTTTTTTGTTATGACTGAAATCTACAGTTATCTTTAGTAAAAACCAGGCTTCTGCATATAGAACTGCCACATATCATCTCAGATACAACCCACTACATCCCGCCAACATGGAAAGCACATGTATTTTTAGGTAAAGTAATGATGAAAAAGAGCCACTTTAAATTATTGAATGAAACCTTTTAAACCAATCGTGTACTTTTTAGACTCTAATTGTAGCCAAAGGGATCATCTGAAGTTGCATCTTGCTCTGATTGTGGTATAAAAATGGCAACCAGGGAGGAATGTGATAATGATTCACGGCTCTGTGCTAAGTCTGAAACCGATACTGAGAGGAAGGACTGTGAAAATGACTTCATCTAGACTGGCTACTCAAGGGGATCATTTTTAAACCTTGTTTATGTCACTTGGGAAATTTGTTTTCGTCGGCGCTTGGAGGTCTCTGGTGAATCCCTGTTACAACCGCGCCTCCTGAGATCAGAAATGGGGCTAACGCAAAAAAGCTTGTTAAAGAGACTCATGGGGGAATTTTGGAAATATTTCTTCATCACTGCTCAGATTAGAGCATTCCTAAGACAATGGTGTTTTCAGTGGTTTGATCATTATGCATCCACAAGTCATAAAAAAATTAAGACAGTACACTTGACGATTGTAACCTTTTCTAGCCTATATAAATAAAGTATAAATAGAAAGTGTGCTTACACTAATTTGGCTAATTATGCTCAGTAATAGGACATAGTAACAGGCAGAATGCAGAGAACTCTCCATGGATACATGCCTAAGAAGAGAGCACATGTTAAACTTTGTTTTGAGGACAAATGTTTAATTCAATCCACCATTTAAATGCTGCAGTGCGGTAATTTAGCAACATTCTAGCACTACATATTAATTCAATGATATCTTGGAGTTCTACAATACAGAATTAAAAAAAAAAAAAAAAAAAACATTAAAAAGCATGATATACCATTAGCTCGACAAGTGTGTGAAGCCTTAAAACAGGAGGGCAGCTAATATGTGAATAATAACCATGAATGTCAGACTTAATAAAGCACTGTGAGTGTGTTCCACTGTGACACTGGGGTCGTTGGAAATAATGTCTAATCCAATAACAAAGTACAGATGACATGCTTTGTTTCTTCCTTACCTTTGATGGGAACATTTGTGTCGACTCTTCCAGTTTTATTAGGCTGCCTTCCAAAGTAACATGGCAGAGTGCCACACATCTCTTTCCTGTAGGTATACACAGTCACTAACCACTTTATTAGGTACACCTGTTAAACTGCTCATTAACACAAGTATCTAATCAGCCAATCACATGACAGCAACTCAATGTATTTAAGCATATAGACATGGTCAAGACAATCTCTGAAGTTCAAACTGAGCATCATAACGTGGGAAAAAAAAAAATGTGATTTAAGTGACTTTGAACATGGCATGACTTTTGGTGCCAGATGGGCTGGTAGAGTATGTCCAAAACTGCTAGGATTTTTATGCACAACCATCTCTAGGGTTTACAGAGGATGGTATGAAAAAGAGAAAATATCCAGTGAGTGGCAGTTCTCTGGGTGAAAATACCTTGTTGACACCAGAGGTCAGAGTAAAATGGCCAGACTGATTCAGGCTGATAGAAAGGCAACAGTAACTCAAATAACCACTTTTTACAACCGAGGTATGTCGAAGAGCATCTCTGAATGCACAACAGGTCAAACCTTGAAGCAGATGGGCTACAGCAACACAAGACCACACTAGGTGCTACTCCTGTCAGATACGAACAGGGAATTGAGGCTATAATTTGCATGCGCTAACCAAAATTGGACAACAGAAACTTGGAAAAACGTTGACTTGTCTGATGACTTTCAATTTCTGCTGAGACATTCAGATCGTAGGATCAGTATTTGGCATAAACAACATGAAAACATGGATGCATCTTGCCTGTATCAATGGTTCAGGCTGATGGTGGTATAATGGTGTGGGGGATGTTTTCTTGGCACACTTTGGCCCCTTAATACCAATTGAGCATCATTTAGCTTATTCCCTACTTCCAGCATGATAATGTGCCATGTCACAAAGGCAAAATAATCTCAAACTGTTTTCTTGAACATGACAATGAGTTCACTTTACTCAAATGGCCTCCACAGTCACCAGATCTCAATCCAATAGAGCACCTTTGGGATGTGGTGGAACGGGAGATTCGCATCATGGACATGCATCATGTAAATCTGCAGCAACTGTGTGATGCTATACTGTTAATATGGACTAAAATGTCAAAGGAAAGTTTCTAGCACCTTGTTGAATCTATGCCACAAAAAATTAAGGTAGTACTATAGGCAAAAGGGGGTTTAACCTGGTACTGGCAACAATGTGTACCTAATAAAGTGGCTGGTGAGTTTACACACACACACACACACACACACACACATATATACAGGGTTGATGCATTTTACACACAATACAAAAAAAAGCTTTGTGGCGTCAATGCTACAAAAAAATTATAATTTATAAAATATAATTTGTGTGGAACTGAGATATTCAGCATAGAAAGACAATTACATTCAGCTGCAATCAGCATCCTAATACCATGAAGTGCTTTGAGGAGAATAAGCAATTCAAAAAACCATAGAAAAAGAGATCATATCATAGTAGCAAACAATAACAATTTAGGCTGTATTGTTAGGGCCTTGTACACACAGTTTATTAATTTTATGATAAATGGCTGTATACATTGAAGAAGTTCTAAGAACACTGAATACATTGAAGACCAACAGCTCTCAAGATTAATCTGCCTCCATTCACTCATTGTGAATGGCTGCAATTTCAAAAGTTTTGTAATTGCAGTATATATTTCAGAGCACACCTGTATACCCTGTGTTTAAAGGTTTGTGAGAAAATACACTGGGAGCAATCAAAAGGAAGTCTCTCGGCTCAATATAGAGGAAAGCATCCGACTGCTTCCTGTATGGTGTCCTTTCTTGCTCGGATCTGTTTCTTGCTGTAATCATGAATTATTTTGGTATTCAGGCTAAACCAGAGTGCCAAGCATCATTTATCTGCATTAAGAATTTTTATTTTCTAAAAGTGATAAGCAGGTTAAGCGGTTTTTCCATTAACATCCAGTCCAGCTTGTAGAAGACTGGTGGGATCCCATTAGTGCCTCAAACCAGGTGGGATCTCACCCTGCATGTATTTATTCTACTTTCTTTTACATGAAGCTGTACATTACCTCAAAATGCCATTGAACATTTAAATAATGGAGCTAAATTATGAAAAAGGACAACACCAGTAGTGTCATGTTATTTTTTATGGGGTGGTTAATAAATTATAAAAATACCAATTAAATGTAATGTTTAATACATCACAGTACAATAATCTTGTGACTTTGCTGTACATGATATTGTCAACATAGTCTAAAAATCATCAAAATATGGCTTCCTCTGACTATTCCAGGTTCCCCACAAATTTAATACATGTACTGTATTCAGTGCATTCACATATAAACTGACAGTGATGTATGTCTGTGGTTGTCTATATGAATGGCTTGTGATTTATTGACATACCACTCAAGAAAGATGCTGCTAAAGACTGTCTCATTCAATTCTTCTGTGTTGTGCTGCCTTTGTTTTATTAAAAATAAAAATGCATAACCTCCTAATCAAGCACTACATTCATAATACATTGTCTTTTGATATATACATACATACATATGGAATGCTGGTTGTGAAGCTTTAACATTTGATTAGCTGGATGCCCTGAGGAGAGGTCTGGGAATGAAAGTTGTGTTCTTTTAGTCGTCCAACGTGATATCTGAGTTTACTGCAAAACGTAAGTTATTTTTCAATATGCTGTTAAGCAGTGTTTTGTTTTTGAACAAATTTGCAGCCATTACTGAGATAAATAGCCAAAAATAATTTTCTTTGGTGACCTAAGGCTCTATGACACCCATATTCTGTATATATACTTTATAAACTATACTCACTAGGATAACGCTTTGCATGTATGCTAACCCTGCTTTTAGGCCATATACACTACTTGATGCTCATCATTACGTTATGCCAGAGTTTAAAACTTGAGTGGCTCTTCAGACGCTCTTTAAACGGAGAAGAATGAAGCTGCACCTCTGTATTTCACTGAAACTTTTTCGCTTTTCCTGCACACTGCGTGTAATTCTCTAAATTGCTAACGATAACAGGTTGCTGTCAGATCACATTTTTCTCCAAGAGCTATTGCTAATGAGGAAGGTGGCAGGGATGAGGACTGGCTGCTAAAATGCAAAGTGAAATGTCACTGCTCTGAACCTGTCACACTCTTTCTCCCTCTCCCCATGACAAGGTGACATGTCCTCCGGATGAGTGCTTGGGGAGTAACCGCTGAAGGGGACGGCCACCTGTTCAAAGCTCACTTCTCAACCTTGCTTTTCTTCCAGCCTACTGCAGCCAGCCAGCTGTTAATGAGCACTAATTGCAGTTAAATTGACATAAACCGAACTAGAGTCTCTTAATCTACACCCACACATCTGTCTTGTTACTTGATCTGTTGACTGATCTGATTTTTGTAAAAAGAAAAAAAATTAGTAAAATTGATGGTATTGGAAATGACCAGGCTAACTAGTGGAATTGACACATGAGTAAGACTTACATATCATGTCTGTTTTTAAAATTTAATATGAAGAAAGTACAATTGGGAAGATTGTTGCAAAAATCAAAATACATGTTTAATCCTTAAATGCACAAATCATAGTCAAAAAATAAAAGAGTTGAAAGGCTGTTTCTGCATGTAAACATTATGTGTAATAATTG
Source organism: Chitala chitala (assembly GCA_025773905.1). NCBI lineage: Eukaryota > Metazoa > Chordata > Actinopteri > Osteoglossiformes > Notopteridae > Chitala > Chitala chitala. The sequence continues at coordinate 8,441 of JABJVR010005568.1, read as the reverse complement.
TACCTGATAAAATGTGCCCCCTTCCTTGCTGTTTGCCCTGCACTGGTGATGGTTTCTCTAACTGAAGCACATGGACCTTGGGGCCAGCTCTGCCCTGAGCTCAGACACACTGCTTACTTTGGTCTACAAGGTTGACCCTTTTCAACCTGCTATCCTTGAGCTGCTCCCACACAATTGAATTGCTTTGCTCAGGCCTCTCACTAATAGCACAGTCAAACACAAAACATCACAATCCATCATTAGAAGCAGCATCGAAATTAGGGCTTTACAACATTAGAACAAAGGGTCGTTTTCAATATATATATATGGCGCTTTTCTGTCCTTGCAGCGAATGGTCATTTCATAATCTTGAGCAGCCTGGCAAGATGTCTGTAATCTGATTTGCACATAGGCATAAAATGAACTGTTTTAGAGTTCTCTATTAATTCACATACAAAATATACAGAATATAGTACATGCACGTTAAAACACCGCCTCTCCGTTAAGTTACATTAATGTAAAATGTAAAAAATAAACTTTTTTTATTTTTGTACGTGTGTATGACCACAGGGGATTGCTCTGTGTATTTGTGCAGCATCTTTCATGTAGGTGTGAAGTCTGCCTGAAGACAGACTGTCACCTTCTTGTGCCACTAGCATTCTTTGGGCTCATAAAACTTTCTCCGTCACACCTTTCCTGCAACCCTAGAACACTTATAAAACAAAAGACATCTGCACGTGGCATGGCTTTGACATTTATCACACTTTCCCACTGGCACATCTACACCATCCTGTACCATTCTAGGGACATCAGATGGGCTGTGTGCAAGAGCAAGACTCCACAGTGTGATTCTCCACAGGATGATTCATTAGGTTGTCTCTTTGCCGGACTCTGTTTTTAATTTTCAAGGGAACACAGTGTCATCTATTGGGTAATTAGCAGGCATGGGGGTGTTTCATAAAGCAAAAGAATGCCTGCCAATTAAACTGGGTATCTTACAGCAGAACTGTGCCAAAATATGCAAAACTGCACATAATACTGCAAAATCCTCTGTGCTGAAAAGTTGTTGTGTGTACCTGTATTGCTGTTTCTGTTAAAGCCCAAGCAAAGCATAGTCATCACTATTAATGCATTTCTCTGAGATGTAAGTGCTTGATGGAAAAGTGATTTGTATTGTACCCAGTGTACCCATGTTCTGTTAGTGTGGTACGGTATGGCTGTGCCAGTGGAAAAGTGCCATTACTGGACAATTTCAAACCCTTTAATAGGTAGCCTTACCGCTAGCATCTAATAGGAAGTATCTGGTCCAAGTCTTGCAGAAGTGGGATTTCTATGATACACATCATATTCTGCTAAGGCTTCTCAGCTCACATCACCAAAACAGAGGATAAGAAATCCAAACCTGCTTTTCAAGATTGGCACAGTTCTCCCCGCCTGCGTCCATATGCAAAACTAAAAGCTGTGCTTATTTTACTGTTTGTTTTAAATTCAGCATGAGACAGCAGGCATGCATTACATCCACATACCAACATCCAGTTCCAGCTGACTGGCATGCTACAAAAGTAAACAGCCTTTTAATTTTGTATTACAGTCTCGCTGCTCTGGTGGTGCCCCTCATTCGCTCTGTGTATTTTTTACCGTGTCACAACATGCACACCGCTGTGTCATTTATTTGGATGAAGCTATATTTGAGTCATCACTGGCTCATTTTCTCTTGCTGAAGTGTTGCTGACAAATGGACACCAATGAGAGAACCATTAATATAGCATAGTCTGGACAGGTCTGGACAAATGCATAATATGACACAAAAAACATTCTTTGTTCACATAAATAAAACCATAAAACCATATTGTCTCATCCTCCAGAATGTACACAACACAGACATTTACAGTATTATAAAGATGTTAATATATAGGTAAATTATAGCTGTCTGTGCACACTGTGCTGTGGCAGCATGTGTGAACATTCAAGAAAATGTGTCTGAGAAAGAAAAGACAGCTGCAATTTCTCAGGACACAAACGGATAATTTTTTTTTTCCCCCACAGCATGAGCCTTAAAGTCAGTTTATTGTACGTTTACTCTGTACATAAACGGAAGAAATTATCACACGAAAATATGTGCAGAACACTTCACGGTTGGATGTATTATGCATAATGAAAAATACATTTTCATTGAAACAGAAATTCTATATAGTTCATAGCTGAAATATCAGTCACTACCAGGAACTAATCTTTCTAACAAAAGGGTTTAACCTTTTTATGTTCTCAAGGTTCATCTTCAGTGTATTTGGCAAGGCAGAGACAATCACAGCACTCTTCTGCCAGCTACATCTGTGTCAATTCCTGTTTGCCTCGCCACTCAGTAATGTCTTCTAGCTGCTTTTTATTTTTTTATGGTTGGAGAGGTTAAACTGGGGGCAACAGCATTTACAAAACTATTTAAAATGGACAACTACAAATTTTGCTTTTAAAATGGAAAGAAAATATTAAAAAATGGCTAAAAGTGACTAAAAATCACACCCTTGGAACTTTTGTTTGTGCTCTGTGGCTTTCTAAATTAATCATTCTTAATGCTACCGCTATTCCTTTTGAAGACAAAAATGTGAAAAGATAGTAGGACTGTAGTGTTTTTTCTTTTTTTTTGGAGCAATGTTTTATATAAAGCAGTTGAGCTTGGGGGCTGGATAGATTTATTCTTTTACAAAGAAAGCTTACGGTAAGATAAAACGACCCTGTACGCAAGATATGCAGCGGGGATTTATTAAAAATGGGATTATAAGTGTATCTCTTGCTTAATCCATCTACTTTAGCAGTCACCGCAACACTGGGACTTTTCCATTTTCTTTCCTGTTTTTTTTTTTTCTTGACTGGAATACCAACACAGAAACAGAACTACAACACAAAAAAGAAAGCAGCATGGGAAATGATTATAATGCAAAAGTCTTTCCTGCACTTAACCACAAGCAACGTTCGTAACAATATCAATGTTACGTTTTCTACGATGTCCGCGGTGCAGCACAGCATAGCTCTTTGTCTATACCAATTTAATCTCAAGTGGCACTTTGAGAAAAAGCTCGCAGATATTTGATTGATTCATTACTATTCCACCATCCAGTAATGAATCCAAATATCACGACTTTGTTAATTGCAGCTTGAATCTTCCCTCTGTATCGTTAATGATGGTTCTTGGAACTGCATCAAACAGTACCAAAAACACTATAATTAGTAAATGGATCCAATTAATAATAAGGCAAAGAAGTACAGTCACCATATGCAAGCAGTTCAGTTATCTGTACACACAAATCACATAAAGTACAAGGAACTGTGTATTGTATTATTTAGGGCCGCTCTCAGAGAGCTGGCAAAACCAGCCGAACACAGTGCTGCAAGCGCAGTAGCAATATGCAAGGGACAACTTCAAAATGGCATGTATGAGCACACAGAATTTGTGTTAAAAGAAGAAGGATTGTGGGCACTAAGAAGCAGCCTGTAATATCCTTAAGCGTAACACCATATTCTAAGGCCAATGCAGAAGCACAGCATTAACAGCACTGCTTTGTCCCACAATCCCATTACTCTGAATACAGACATGTCAGACTGAACATGTATCGTGCATGTACACAGTGCCGAGAAGATTCTGAAGACATTCATTAAGGCGTTTGTTTTCTGTTATACTAGAATGAAACAGTCAGTTTTTATTTGTTCTTATTATCTGTAATTGTGTATAATGTGTTGGATATGACTGAATCCAGCTTTACGAAGTTTTATGAATTTCATTGTTTTTCTGTGAGTTTCAATTAATGCGTCGGCCTCGGTGCACGTTTATTTTTGGTACGGCTCATTAACCGTGGTGTAGGAACATGCATAACGCAGCCTCTTCCCACGAGTCGCTCGCAGCGAATGTCACGCTGAAGGTATGTAATTTCTTATCCACTCTGCTAACGGTACTAACAGCGCAGTGAGGCAGTCTGCTCAAACAGTGATTTTTTACATTCTGCCTTCTGTCTGATTAGCACTGACTGAGCATTCAAGGTTACTCTGACATGTAATTTATATTTCCTACCTGTTTTTAAATGAAAGCACTTTACTCCCCATGCCAGAGAAGATAGCCTGTATTTTTGAAGGAGAGGATAATGGTGGTGAAGATCAGTGGCTAAATGACAGACAAACACACACACACACACACACACACACAAACACAAGCATGCCAACACCTATGGTGTTCATCATAGGGGTGTCACTGTCACTTTAAAGGGTTATAAGAGGTAGGAATCGTACCTTGTTCATTGTGTTTATAATCTGAAGCAACTCTGACACATCTTTAAAGACACAAAAGTTAAAGAACTTAAACTGAAAGTTTTCTGTCCAAGCTTTAAGACACTGAGCTCTCTTGGTCTCCTGCTTATTGGTTCACTTTTTATCAAATGAATAAAGATCAATGTCTGAATTTTTTGCTATGGTCAGTCAGTCATCTTCTGTACCACCTCATCCTGTTACAGGCCATGGGGAACCCTGGAGCCCATCTCAGAGCATATAGGGTGCAGGGCAGGGGACACCCAGGGCAGGGTGCCAACCCACCGCAGGGCACACACACACACCCAATGGGCAATTTGGACACACCAAGCAACCTAACCTGCATGTCTTTGGATTGCAGGAGGGAACCAGAGAACCCGGAGAAAACCCACCAAGCACAGGGAGAACATGCAAACTCCACACACACAGACCCAAGGCCAGAATCAAACCCCAGGCCTGGAGGTGCGCGGTGACAGTGTTAACCACCACGCCACCATGCCACCCTTTTTCCTACAGAAAGACAGAAAATGTGTCTCATTTTACCTATCTCTGGTAGCACTGTTAAATAATAATAGGGAATAGAAAAGCAGTCATGAGAAGTTGTTCAGAGCTGCTACCTTCCAGTGAATTTATTCTCAACAGGATAGCCACACTTCTGCTGAAACAGAACAACAAAACAACTCCTATAAAGATGACCAAAAGACACAGAAGGGCAACTATAACATGTTCTTTACTGTTCGTTTCCAAGAAACAAGTTAAAACAACACACTTTTTTCATCCAGACACACCCATATTTTCTCTACATGTCATTCAATTAATCAAATTGCACCAATCAATGACCAACACATACATTTCTGCAATTAGCACATCCAGTGCTTATTTATGTGAACACCTTAATACCGATGGTTAGTCTTAAATCCCTAGAAAGTACCATACCAGGTGGTTCAACTTTGACCATGACAAGCAGTGGAACCTCAAGAGAAAGTACCATACAACACATGCATGGGTCGCCCTGAATGCTTAAAGCTAATTTTGACTGGGCTTGTGTACCACTGTGTTGGTCTGTCTGTCTTTCCTTTGCATTCTTTTTTATGTGGAATATATATTTTGTGTCCAAAATATGATTTTGTATTTATTTATGATGAAAAGCATAAATATATGGAAATAAATACAGCAACCTCCTATCTATTTCACCTTCACTTTTTCTTTGTAGTGAAAATTTGTGCTTTATGTGCACTTTTTTTTTTCCAGAGAAATGTAGCAAATGCAAAAAACGTATCAATAACATGTATGCATGATTTGCATAAAAAATGAGAAGTAAAACTGAACTCAGACCACTTTAGTTCATGTCCATTAGTCTTGACTGCCTTTTGTCATCTCACTTTCTTAGTCTATTAATTTAATGGACTGAATTTGTCTGTGGTGCACAAGTCATCGAAGGTCATCAATCAGTTGTTACTTTAACTTCACTGACATTTATTTTTAATGACTGGCAATTCACGCTAATTTCCAATTCCATGCTGGTGTTTGGAATCTATGAGCCATTCTAATTTACCAAGAGGTCTGCTGATATGCAACCAGAACGATGTGTTTGTTATGTGTGAATGTTTAGTTAACACAGTCTGGCCCAAGTCCTTCCCTTTAGAATGTGATCACACTCTGTCCTCACAGTACATGACTTTTTTGTGTCTTTTTTTAACTTCCCAGTTTGTGTAATCCAGGATAAAACAATCTGCTGTGATTATAACAGACGCAATATTGTATTTGCATGTAAAATGACAATATGCTCTTCTCAGCAAACGTCGTATTAGAACAAATTCCACAGGTGAATAAATAACGGTAAGCTTCTTATTATCTAGTGCATATAACACAATACAACACACCGCATTAATGAATTAAAAAGACCATGATAATTGCATGACTGTGTTTGATCTTTAAGTGGAGATTTTAGGCTACAAAACACACTCCGTACTATCAGAATAATCTAACATCCCATTTTATCCAAAGAAATTAAAGTGATCCTAATATATATATATACACACACACTGAAGCTATCTGATTACACCCAATGTGGGATGAAGTACAGTTCTGGTAAAACCACTGCAGGGTATATAACAGCTCCTGACAATGTTTGTGTCATTTATGCCTATTTTGGTTAGTCATTGGGGTCCCATCTGTGAAATCCTGTGTTAGCAACAGGAACGTGAGCACATGTTAATCCTCATTCAAATCATCTGCTGCGTGTTTTCTTCAGTACGGATGCTGGGTCTCACTCTCTGCACAGACGTCTGTGAAGTTGATGATTGGTTACCGCACTTTTTTTTTTTGAGCTGCTTAATTAGCTCTCCTGTTCTCAGAAGCATGTTCTAATCCTGCCATCACTTCCTCTTTCTCTCCCTCTACCTCCTGTTTCACACCCTTGTGTGATTCCTTCTTTAAGGCACACCTTCCGAATACGCCTGTCACAGGTGCCAGGCAAAGTAATCATGCCCTTACGTATCATTCAACTTCCCTTGTCCAAATAATAATCTACAAAAAAATTACAAAACCGTTGTTTCTGATAACTAAAAACAAATGAAAACATATCAACATAACATGTAATTTCTAAAATAAAATATCAATACTTTCCTCAATAAAATTCCAGTAACTGCCAAATATATATAAGATGTCTTCCAGGAAAGATAAAATAGAAGAACTTTTAAGGGGAGATATTAAGTTACTTTAACTGAGTTAGCTTTTTTATTTAATATTATAGGCTACATTTCTCATAAATCTATTCCATACATTAGTCCAGAACTTTTTTTCACAAAGCAAAATAGATCTATTATCTGATATGGAGAGAAAAATGGCTAAGGATAAAATATGGTTCAAATTAAGTTTTATATTTTACACGAGATTTCAATAAATAGATAAATAATGGAGGAATGCAGGAGATGTATAGGCATTTTCATACAAATTCAAGCTCATGTTTCAAAAAATGCATTTCATGAAATAAAGATTTCATACTGGAACAATTATTAAAGGTATATTGATTTCTTTGGTTAATCTGTAAAAGCAATAGTGTACAGTAACAATGACATACTATCAGTTTTGGCCCAAATGTACTAAAATACTGAGCCAACTTAATTTTCATAATGCCCTAAACCAATATTCTTTCTGACAGAGAGAAGAAAATGTGGAAACAGTTTAAACGTGAAACAGCATGTTTAACTGAATTTTGGTATCAACTCTATTAGTACCAAAAGCTAAACGAAACCCAAGAGTGTAACAGGCAGCTGAGCCTGATGAGCTTGGATATCATTATTAAGACTTAGAATGAATATAAACTTGCAGAATTGGATTATAACATTCATGAAGTTGAAATCTTGGCATGTGAAATGAGGTCAAAAACTGACCACACCATAATCTTCACACTTTCCAAAGAGTTTCAAAGCATGTTCATAGGATTATTAAATTGAGAAGAGGGAACCACTTATGATTACCAGCGTAATGTCTTGATAAAAAGAGCCAATTTGTAGGATGACAAGATTAATGAAAGATTTACAGCTAAAAAAACTTAATGAAGAAGAGATATGACATTACTTTGAAGGCTGGCTGTGGGTAACTCAGACATCCACGTCATCATCAGTTTTTGGTGAACTGTCTGGTGGAAAAGCTTGCAGCCAAATTAATATTATTGGAAATAAATGAAAAAACTACATGGCATTTCCCAAAATGAGCAAAAAAAGTAATTTCCATGCCATTAGCCCCTTGCTGTTTCATAAAAATTGTAAGAAACATGACTTACAACCAACAACAAAAAATATCACTAAATAGCTTTCAACCACTGATGGGAATAATGAGCCTTTGAAGCCCACAGGGGGATTATTATGAACTGTCAATCACAGATAGGTTAAACCCACTTCCCAGTGGTTACTTTATTGGCTTCTATTGGGTTAAGTGATTGACAAAAACCCCACCTACGGCGCATTTCAAACACTTGTTCCTCACATCAGTGTTTTCAACTACCCTAAAGCGCAGTAAACCAGCAAAGGTAAAACAGAAACACTCACAGTGTAAGTACAACACACTGTGGTCTTTACAGTCATTACATCTTGCTCTTGCTCTCTCTCACACACTCACTCTCACACACACACACACACACACACACACACACACACACACACACA
>JABJVR010005567.1:0-13395 GCA_025773905.1 Chitala chitala | reverse complement strand
CTCTGGGATGGGCTCCAGGTTTCCCCGCGACCCTCACCAGGAATAAGCGGTTAAGATAATGGATGGATGGATGGAATCTCCATGTAATTGTAGTAACTACATGTAAACTACGGTCGATATTATGTAAGAATTAAGTAACACTTATTTTGCACCGTTGCATTACAACCACTAGATGGCACTATTGGAATACAGGAGTTAAATGTCTGAGCTCAACGTTTTAAATGTTGAATGAAACGAAATTCCATCCAACCATTAGTCGATTGTTTATTCTGCTTCGCCTATACAGTATGTGGGGAGGCCTGTAGCCCATCCCATGGGCACAAGGCAGGTGCCCATACATTGCAGGGCACAATCGCACATGCTCACACACCCTATCAGACACCATGGGCAATTTGGAAAAACCAGTCAACCTACAACACATGTTTTTGGAATGTGGGAGGAAACCCACAAAGCACGAGGAGAATGCTGAAATTAAGTTATACAAAGTAATTTATCCTTAATATACTGTATATAAATATTATGTGTAACTCTGCAACAATATTACACCGAATTAATTTCACCAGGAAGTTTGCTTAATTTTTAAAAACCTAAATCAGTGCTTAGATTTCAATGTAAACCATTAGCAGCCAGTAGTTTGCACACATGCACGTGCTGTTCATCTGTCATTCCAGGTCCAAGTCATTGGTTCATCATGATTCACATGTAGCGTGAATGCATTATAACCAATGCTCTTTGTCTGTAAGTGTTACAGAACTCATACTGACCCATGGATGTCAGCCCTGTTTTATAGCTCATTCTTAAGACCTAAATTTGTGGACTTATACACAAGTATATACATCAATTCTGCTTAGGCTGTTCCCCAGTGACTTGTCTAGAGAAGTGACAGGAGAGAACAGAGGGGACAGGAGGGGATGGAGGAGACAGGAAGGGAAGGCAGAGGCCGACGACACCACCTGCACCCTTCTCTTGGGCCAGTCCCCCTCTTCCTCTCTTCTCTCCTTTTCTCTGCTTTGGTCTTCTTCCCAGCAGGACGCTGTGGTTGTTTTCCTCTCACGCCCCATATGTTTTCTCTACGCTTGTGGCCACTCAGCATGGTCACATCCCTCCCCTGCCGGGCTGACGACTTCGGGGTCCCCTACAAGAGCCAGCCCTCTTTGTCTGGTTTTGCTCAGTCCCTGTGTGGAACATCATGACAGAACAGAAGGTTTATTTCTGAATGTAATGGGTGTCCATCCCTGCAACTCCAATATTATACATTGCATGGAAATGAAAACAGTGAACACAAGCACTCAAAATTCGTATTAAGATTATTTAGATTGAAGTCAATGGTAATTTGTTTTTTTACCCATTTCTTGTTTTGAATTGTTGTTAAACAAAACCTGAGTTAAGGTTACTACCCTGCTTTGGAATGCTTAGTGTTTCATGTGTTGAACTTCATTCTTAAACTGTAGTTTTCTAGGAATAAAACACTTTAATAGTGCAGCTCCTCTTTTACATTCCAAAGCAAAGAAGTGCACGTTTCAAACTTTGGGCTTGTTTCTGATAAGAAAGTGGCCCATTGGTGATGGTCTGTTCTGAGTGCTGCCTGAGGGACTCCAGAGTGTGTCCCTGGGGTCGTAAAATGGTTTAATACTCACAGTGGTCACAGTGCAACTACAAACAAGCCAGCCTTTGATCTCAGCACCATACGTATTCAGTTCCCAAAAGCAGGCTAATGGGGTGGAGCAAAGTGTGTGTCTGAGAGTGCATGAATACTGTGTCTAGTCAGAACGTCAGAGGTTACAGAAACACTCAGCAGCACAGAACCACACCCTCATGTGTAAGTGCCGGTAATGTACAGTGTATGTGTGTGCATGTGGGTTTAGGTGTGTATGGGTGTGTGTGCTGCCTTATCTGGTGAGCACATAAGGGTTTACAGAACTGCCACCATCACCTGAATATAGGTGAAGTGTGTGTGTGTATGTGTGTGTGAAAGAGAGAGTGCAGAATGAGAACACTGGAGAGGCTGCCACATGACTCATATAGTGGTAACCATCACAGGATTTCCACAGCAGTATCTCTGTCACCTGCCTTCATGCTTTGGTTTGTTGCTCCTGGCCACATGCTGCCCCACGTACGCGTGCCTGTCTCTGCCCGTATGTGAGGGCCCTCTCCTCCCTCTCCAGAAACCTCTGCAGACTCCAGGCAACATCTGCTCTCGGGGGCCATTGTCATGCGCTGGCGGGGCCACGAGACCAAATGCGCATGCCTTTGATGCGAGGTGCTGTCGAGCTGCAACTCCAGACCAAGTGGGGCCCGGGATGCCATGCCCTCCACATCCCGCTGCCAGTAAGGCAGCTATGGCATATCTCAGGTTCAGCCATAATCACACTTGCTTCATTACATCTTCATAAATACAATAGCATCACATTTCCACATCAGTGGACAAAAAAAAAAAACCATATGATGAAAAATAGGTAAATAAACAAAAGGGTGTGGTGACGATTCAAGTGAAATGTTCAGGCCTGATCCTGATGGGGCACTGCCAACAGGAACGCCAAGAGAATCAGCACACTGATCAGCAGTATAAGGATTCTGAGTAGGGTGGCAGTGCCTATGTGGATACCCGTGAGCATCCTAAGAGCGTTAATAAGGAAGACTGGTTCTGTTCAGCCCTGACACTTTTTCTGAAGAGGCCGGTCAGACACACCCCTTTCCAGAGCCGGTCCTAAGCCCAGATGCAAGAGGAGGGTTGTGTACCTATGTGTGTGAATAAATTCCTGTGCCAAGTTGACATGCAGATCGTTAACCAGATGTTGAGGTGACCCGCTCAGAGAGAGCAGCTGTAGGTGGACTGGCTGACTGACTGTTCGGAAAGTGAATCTGGCCACCCTGAACTGCACAGCTTGTTCTCAATATGGCCAAACAGAGAAGCACCTTGAGCAGCACAGTGTTAGCACAGACTGCTACCACATTTAATTTATACCTACATCTGTCAGGTATATCAATGAGTTGTTCCATTGTCATGTCAGCTGTAACAAAGCCTCTCTTTTCATTGTGTAATTTGTTTTTATTATTACGTTATGTGTATTTTGCTTAACTGTATTTTATGCAGTTTTTTTGTCTTCTACTGTAACATTTGTAATTTTCTGCAGGATAAACTAAGTGTAAAAATACCAATCCATTTACCCACACTTCCTCATGATGTGGTAACGGTCGCAGTGGGCTCTTGCTGTAATAAGAGGACTTGCCTGTAGGTGGCCCCCTGGCCACTCAGCTGTCCCTTAACAACTGTGGTGTAAAGAAGCACTACAGCAATGCAGTTCTCACCTCATTAACAGAGGTTTAGTTAAATCACAGTTTCATATACTAACTTAATTAAGCATGTGAGCGGAGATGTGGATGGGGTGGGGCTAGGAGTATGTTTTCTGGAAATGAAATGTGATTGTTTCATAGTGGTATTAACAGGAATGGCTATTTTATGCCACTCCAAAAATAAACACTAGTGGCTCACATACAGACATCATAGCTTCATAGTGTTTCTATGTTTAATGAAATTGTGCCACAGTTTTGTTAAGATAAACTATTGCCCCACTTTATAATCATACTGTCATTTAGGAATTATATCCTCATGACACACACACACACACACACACACACACACACACACACACACACACACACACACACAGTGCTTATGGCATTCAACCCATTACATGATTAAAGTACCCAGTATGTATGGTAATTGATGGGGAATTTGCTCCTCTCCAAACACTGCAGGGGGGCATCTATTCCACCCCCTCAAACCTGTGTCAGTGCCTACCATATTTTCCATATTTTCATTTACATAAAATACTTTCCAGTGATGACTTAGTTCAATTAATCTGTGACTCAATTCAGACCTAAATGTAAAGGCAGTAATGTTTTTCTTCAATTATTATAGCAGCAGTTACGCACACTACTGACATGAGCAGTGTCACATCAGCTTCCATATCAGCCATCTTTTCATTAGCTTTGAAGGTACCGCTTTCATATCAAAGGCCCACCTTTGTGATGCAATTTGTCCTTTGTCTCTATTCTTTTCAAGTGCTCTAGCCCTTTGGGAAATGGGCTTACAAGTCTCTGATATCACCATCCATAAGCAAGGTAATGCAGTAAAGCAGCACAAACAGTGGCTAAAAGATGAATCAGAGATGCAAAAGCTGTAGAAAACCTAAACTTGGAACCCTCCAGAATTCAAAAAAATGAAATGATTGGACAAGTCTAAAACAGGAGCAGGCAATTAAAACTATGAATTAATGAGGGGGTAGGACTTCCCTCCCTTTGTACCACAGGCAGAGGTAACAGCTTTTATGGCCTTATTACTGAACACATTGCTGTCACACCAACAATAAACACATCAAGACAACTTAGAAGCTTTCAAAGATTCTTAGACCTGTTTGAAAGTCAAGCCAAATACCTCAATCCATATTCTGATAAGTAAGGAAAGGACAGGTGACCCCTCTTGCCCTAGTCAGAACACAATTGACCCCGTCCCCCCAGACGGAGTTTTTTCTGAGGTCTCCATGCCCTGGAGGCCCTGGGCTCACACACATGCCTTGTATCTGTCTGTATTCCCCTGTGTGGAGACACGGTCTCCTTTTAGGATAGGAGACACATACATGGTTTTCATTTGGCACACAGTTTGTTCATCAAATGCCCCTGTTGCCAGCAGCCCTTTGAGCACATCAGGTGACTGGCGAATAGACGAAGAGGAGGAGCAGCGGAAGGTGGCGTAGAGCGAGGTCATCGCTAATGGAATATTTACCACATTCCGCACCGCTCACGACCTCTGCATGGCCCAGAGGTCAGGTTAAACAGTAGTTTGATTGGAGAGCTCTTCACAAATCAGTGTGAAATGCTTGCTTCTTTGCTATGTGTAACTTGTAAGTAGGGGGTGGGTTGGCCGTTGCTTTTGTATGTTTCCACTGTCTGAATGCGTGACCCTATTGTTAGGGAGTCAGGCACCAAGCCCAAAGGACTCTCTGCTCTTTTTAACCTTTGTCTTCCATAGCACAGCCACTTCCTATATGACTGGGTCAGGGCAAGGTCAGTGTGTCACTCACCACAACTTCTAGTCTGATTACAGAGTCTGGTCATTGGTGGACATACTGCCCTCTCAGGCTATGGGGCATGAGACTTTTGTGAGACGTTTGGGTTTGATGGGAGTAGGTTCGAGTCCCATAAAAACATACAGCACTTTGATGAGAAAGGGTTAAAAACAATTAAACAAGAAAAATTGTTATGATATACATTATTCACCCATTTAAAATGTCAATTCAGAATATTGTGTTGGAGAGATTTTTTAAATGATGTGCAGTTGCCAAAAAAAAAAGAAAAAATGTGACAAAAACATGAGTACAATGTCAGGCAATGTTGTGTGAAGCGTAGCAAATAAACAGCCTCGCCCGCTCAGACTGTGCTAAGAAGCACACTGACAGTTTAACTGTCCTCTGTCTGTGTGATTACAGCAATTGGTTCATGGATGCAAGCAGGTCAGTGGAGCCTGACTGTGGGAAAAGAAGGTGACCTGAATCGGCAGACGCAGCGGCTGGGAGCGTGTGTGGGCCTCAGACATGCCGAGGGGGCCGCCAAGGTGAGGCGGGACCTAACTATCTGAGAGCCATCACCAAGACTTTGATCTCAGGGCAACTGATAAGAGTTTACAAAGTATCATTGTGAGCGCACAAGGCAGGGCTGGTGGGGGACATGGCAGGTACAAACAAGCTCACAGCAGGGTAAATAACAGGGGGTGTCAGAGCTAGGGGTGAGAAATGGCCAACATACAGAGGTGTAGGAGAGTGGGCTCAAGAAGGTTAGTGAAAACCTGTGAAGACGAGATACGAGAAGGGAGCAGCACAATCAAACACCTCCAGCAATGACATACTGAGAATTCCATACTTGTCTGGATTTTTTTGGATTCCTGGTGAATACTTCTGATGTATGAATAAAGTAAAAGTAATTTAAAAAATTAGTTCTAGGTGTATTATTATGTGCAATGCGTAGATTCTTTCTTGATCTTTTTATTGCATCACTGAAGAACCTGCAGTTAAAACAACAAACTTTAAAATTCACAACCACTATCAGTCCTGTCCTCTTGATTACAAAAATGTTATTGCAAATATTCTCTTGATCCATGGACAAAACTGTACAAAACTGTCTTATACTGTTTAGATAAATGCATACCTTTCTCAGGGATGATTTTGTAACCAATTTTATTGTGTTAAGAAAAACAGTGTTTTTCAGGTGTTTCAAGACAGATTGTTACATTGTATAGATGAATTTTTGATCTTCAAGGCTTAGTGGAAGACAACACCAAATACTCTTAAATTGACTTATACTCTAGAAAGTAAACCCTGGTTTTAGGGAAACATGATGAGAAGTTGGGAAAGCTGGCATTAACAGCTCAAATGCTTTTGGTGTTGGGAGCTGTCCCAGAAAGATTGGGGAGGGGTGAGAATCCAGCTGTCTGGACAACAAGAGGCTGTCCTCTCAAGCCTGTTTATACTGAGGATATTTACTCTTCCTTGAGAAGACAAAGGGCCCTGTACTCACCCATGGGAACCGTTTTTTATTCAGAAAATAACCTGTGCCCCCCCCCCAGTGCACAACAGTGAGGGGAACGAGGTGCCGAACAGTCGAGTGACCTTTTGGCCCTTTCCCCACCTGTGGCCAGCTTGTCCAGTGCTGTGGAAACCAGCTGATAAACATTAATGCATCATTCTTTTTCAGCATCTCCAGTTGGTGCAACAAATGTCCATCACATAAGCTTCCAGACATCGACTAATGTAGTTAAACCCCACATATAATACTAAATAAATCTGTGATACACATTTTAGATGAGATCTTTGTATTACTGAAAATGAAAACTAGGTGAATAAAAATAAACATATTCTTCATTATTGCCTTTTGGAGATGTTAGGTTGTAATAAGTAAGCAACCAGTAGGGGGCAGTTATGACATATCTTGTGAATTTTGTACCTGCCAATTGCTGAGAAGGTTGATCCTACTCCCAGCATAACCCTTGCTTTGATATTTGTTGAATTGCATCCCATCTGAATACATAATTTTTTTCAAATAAGGTATACAGTTGTCTGACTTAATGCCCTTGATTTTCAATGTGGTTCATATTTAAAATGATCATCCTTAACACAAGCAGGTCTCTTCTTCATAGCTCAAAATGTGAGCATGTTACTCCTATTCTGCATTCCTTACATTGGTTCCCTGTTCGCTTCAGGATCAGTTTTAAACTCTTATTATTTGTCTTTCAGGCCATTCATGGTTTGGCACTGATTTAAACTGAGCTTTTGCATCCTCACATAGAGAGCAGATCCCTCAGGTCTTCTAAGCAGAATCTGCTGTCTGTCCCCAGAAGCAGATGTAAGGGTTGGGGTGACCCCTCCTTTTTAGGAATGGCACCTAAACTATGGAACCCACTGCCTCCTAAAATTCGCACCATCTCAGACCTTGCTTTGTTTACAGCGAAACTGAAGACCTATTTATTTACGCTGGCTTTCAATGCACAGTAGCGAGTAGAGGACTGTCACACCTATCATTAGTATGTTGCCTTTAGAATTGTTATGATTTAATTTATCCAAATTTGTTGTACATGTTACTTTATGTAAAGCGCTTGAGTCAACCTTGGTTGTTTTAGGTGTTATATAAATAAACTTTGACTTGACAATTTAACGAAATTATTTGGTGCAATTTAACCTCACTAAATTGCTACTTTATTCTATTTACTAATTATAAACTTCAGTTGAAAAGAGTTTTTAGTAAATATATAGAATTACACATTTTTCCATGTAACTGGTTTATTTATTTTTACTTTACAAAAATAATATTTACATTATACATTTGTAATATTTTAAATTTAAAACTTCATCCAAGGTTGGGTGGTTAAAGCAATTAGCTTTTAATTTAATTCAACTTATTTTTATATAGCACCTTTCATGACAGAATTGCCTAAACCCACATCGCAGGAATGAATTAAAGTTATTAAAAAATGAACTACAGGTGTTGGAATGGGCTAAAGTTAAAGCCAGAAGACAACAGTGGAGAGGAACCAAAACTAGGGGGTCCAAGGATAACTGGCTGCCCAACCCCCATGAGCATGCTAACATTATACAGGACAGAATCAGTATAAGGACCGTCTAACTCTTTATATCCATGTCATGTCCATCTGTGTGCCAGATGTAGGTATGCAAAATCCTTTGGGCAAAGTCCACATTCATGAGGTTACACTTGGTCACTCTGCCTCTAACATGGCATCCTGGTCAGATGGTGCTCAGACAGGCACCAAATAGATATGTGGTGGGGAGAATGACAAAGAGGGGTTAGTGAAGAACAAGGACCAATAGTGACAGCCACAGAACACAGGGGTACATGGGCATGTACAGCAGTGTTGACTACCGCTAACTATAAATGATCATATGGGAAGGCTAAACCAAAACAAAAAAACAATCTTCAGATCAGACTTGATGATTGAAACAACTCAGCATTCCATGCCAA
Source organism: Chitala chitala (assembly GCA_025773905.1). NCBI lineage: Eukaryota > Metazoa > Chordata > Actinopteri > Osteoglossiformes > Notopteridae > Chitala > Chitala chitala. The sequence continues at coordinate 4,866 of JABJVR010005567.1, read as the reverse complement.
TTTAGTTTTTAGTTAGCTTACTGTATTATAGTCATTTGTAATTTCGTTAACACTCATGCTATTAGTGAAAGCTGCATTATGTAGCATCAGTGAATTCTTTACATGTAGGTGAAATGTCATAGTAATCCAATCCTTCAAGTGCAGGGGGGAGGTCTAATCTCAAAAGTGATAAAGAAGTGATCAAAGCATGAGTTATCTAAAGGATGCGCTAATAAATGAGCTCTATCAATTCCATGTGTGATGTATGTGGCTTGGCTCAGACACATGCTGAGTGCAGCCAACTGAATCAAGCATACATAAGAAACTCTTACTGAATGCATCCATCTCAGTGTCACCGTGTATATTAAAGTCCCCTAATACAACAATTTTATCAAACTTAATGATCACATCAGATAGGAAATCACTTAATTCGTTAATGAAAAACAACTGTGATCATGGGAGTCCATAGACTATAAGTACATACAGTACAAGTTTAAACATAGATAAGTTTTAATACAATCTTGAGCAGTATTACTTCAATGTTTGAAGGTCATTAATTGTTTTCATCTCAATTCTAGGAGACTCAGTGTTCTACCAAATAGCTGTCAAAAATAGTTTTGTGTTATATTACTGTCCAGATGCAATTATTGTCACAGGATGAGCTAAAAACCCATGCGTACAGTGTCAGATATATCATGGGATATGATAGTATATCAAGCCAAGGCTGGATCTACCATCAGGGCAAAGTCAGTGCACACCACAGAGGCCTGTGCACTAATAAGTACATGTACAAAATAGGCAAAACTTCCCTTTGAGATTAATGAAAGCTCTTGAAAAAATAACATAAAATAAAATACAACACTATAACAATAATTCAGGTGATCACAATGCCTGTTACTATCAAAATATTAGGAAGGGGACTGTCAGAGCTGTGTCTCCAAGGTGTTTAATCCAGTCCTGATCATGGTCATGACAGATGCGCTTGGATACCAGTTCAAATGTTATTGTGTTGTTCACTGTAAAGTTTGATGGGCTTCCTGTTTTGTGCAATAAACGGTCAAATTAAGAAACGTGAGTGACGGCCCAGCTGGACAAATCAACCAATCACAGAAGGGTAGCACAGACTGAAGATCATCATGGTAATATAAAATAAGATAATCCTTTATTAGTCCCACAATGGGGAAATTCAGTGTTACCACAGCAAGGGGATAGTAAAGTTATGAGGACAAATGATAAAAAATAAAAATAGTAAAAGTAAAAAAGAGAATATTCATACTATATATTCACAAACACATTGCACATTGAATATATTGCACACAGGTATTAAAAATTTGCAGTTTACATTTTGTAGGTGTGAGGTGTCTACTGGGAACAATGCTGATTGTACAACCTAATAGTGGAAGGAAAGAAGGACCCATGATACCACTCCTTCACACACTTGGGGTGAAGACGTCTGTCACTGAAGGAGCTGCCCAGTGCTGTCAGTGACTCCTGCATGGGGAGGGAGTCCTTCTCCAACAGGGATTCTAGTTTAGCTAATATCCTCCTGCACACAGCACCTGCACTGGGTCTAGGGAGCTTTCCAGGATGAAGCTGGTCCCCTTAATGAGCTTGTCAAGTGTATTCCTGTCCATAGCTGAGATACTGCTACCTCAGCAGACCACGGCATGAAAGATGGCTGAAGCCACCACTGTGTCAGAAAAGGTCCTTAACAGTGCCCCATTCACTCCAGACCACCTTAGTCGCCCCTATACTATTCTCTATACTTTCTTTCATCCTCATCTACGAAGTGGCCGATGGTCACAGAGTCATCAGAGTACTTTTGTAGGTAACAATTTGGCAAATTGGACATGAAGTCAGCAGGATACAGGGTGAAGAGGAATGGTGCCAAGACTGTTCCCTGTGGGGCCCTGTATGTCAAACCACAGTAGAGCCGTCACGTAATGTTGTTGGTTGGAGTCCAATATCTACATGGGCATCTGAGATATAATGAATTGACCAACTTATTTTTTCCCCTCAGTTCGTTTTATTGCATTATTACTGTTTCATGACAAAAACTGAGGTTATGCTGTTAAGTATCACAGATATAGGGGAAGGACAGTGAAGTGGTTCAGGTGTCTAGGAAGCTTGTTCACAGGTGAAGGAAATGGGGGAATTACAATTTGAACAGAACAAACATGTGTCAGCTCTTCTGAGAGTACTGTACTTGTCTGTGGTGGTGAAGCAGGATCTGAGTTTCAAGGAAAAACTCTAATCTTACCTGTGGATCTATGTGTCTGCCCTCTAACCTGTGGTTATGCTCCTTGGGTAATGACTGAAGATATGAGGTCATAGGTACAAATTTTGCACATGTTCCACCACAGGACTACCAGGCTCACTCTCCATGACAGGGTGAGGCGACTCACAGCATGGCAGGCTTCCAGACCACAGTCACTTACCCCTGTGTCAACGGCAGCCAAGCAAGGTGTTTCAGACATAAAAGAGGACGCCCCCGTCAGCTTCCGCTGGAGCTGTTCTGGGCTTGACTCACTGGGCATCCACACTGCCTCTGTGGCAGATCCAAGATATGCTGGAGGGGATTATATCTCTCAGATGGTTTAGCAATGCCAGACGGTCCCTCAGGGGGGAGATGGAAACCACCGCTGGAGACAGGCAAGTCTGGGCTGACCTACCGAAAATCTAAGCGAAGACATCAGCATTTTTTGGAATATAAAAACCACTATGTACACCGCATTAAAAAAAATAAACTCCCCATTCATTTTCTATGCCGGTTATTCCCGGTGAGGGTCACGGGGAAGCCTGGAGCCCATCCCAGAACACATAGGGCGCAGGGCAAGGGACACCCAGGGCGGGGCGCCAGCCCACCGCAGGGTGCGCGCACGCGCACACACACACTATGGGCAATTTGGACACACCAATCAACCTAACCTGCATGTCTTTGGACTGTTGGAGGAAACCAGAGCACCCGGAGAAAACCCACCAAGCACAGGGACAACATGCAAACTGCACACACAGACCCAAGGCAGGAATCAAACCCCAGGCCTGGAGGTGCACGGTGACTGTGCTAACCACCACACCACTGTGCTACCTACTCCCCATTCTACAAAATTTAAATTTGGGCACAACTCTGTAACAATCATCCCCAGGGCCACATACATTTTTTATACTGGATTCATCAGCATTTAAATGCATTTGAAATTGTCTATTCAAATGCACATGCAAAGGCATAGCCTATAAAGCAAATTTTCATACCTATCTGTACACATAATACACACTTACTTCACAGCAGATGTTGATTAACAGAAATATACAGGTATTGAACTTATATTAAAGTGATCTTTATAAAAAGTCAAGGCTAAAAATTAGCAATAATAAAATTTTGTTATGCATTACATATGGTCAACTTTTGATTTATTGTTAAAACCTGACAGTGTTCCAAGGTTATATCTAAATATCCTTCTTTTCAAATTAAGCAACTGTAAGGAATGAAGACTCGTGAATGATTTCTGAAACCTAACTAAAAAAAAATTACTTCAGTTATAAGCTGAGCCAAAACACTGGAGTACAACTTCATTTAGTACTGAATGTCTGTGCTGATACTGATATACTCAAGAAAACAGTTTAATTTTTAATACATTTATACAGATCTGTGCATAAACAAAGCAGAAAGGACAAAATCTAAACCAGGGGAGATAAGTAAAATTGTGAATTGTCACAAATTAAACAACACATCTGGTACTCAGGTGAGAACAGCCAGTACAACAGAAACTTGTCAATGTACTCTTTTATACTTTGAGGTATAAAATGAAAAGAATGACAGGCATGTGAAGTGACGTCATGACATTTCAGCGCTTGAGCCATATCAGTGCTCAAGCCACTGTGAAACACTGCAAACAGAAAGTGCACAGTTAGAGGGTGAACAGAAAGTGGTGTAAAATACAACACCGAACAAAAAAAGCAATAGGAATTGGGGTGTACTTCTAAAAATTTACACTTCTACTGGAAGACCACGAACTGACTTTCCAGAAGTTGTGCAAATGTCACATGGCAGTTCAGCAGAGAGGACTGTTGCCTCCCCACTCTAGGGTCTCTAAGACATGCTGGATGTCTGTATGGGTTGTACATTCAAATCTGGCTCTTGGCACCAGGTGTGTGGAGTTTGGAAGTTCTCCCCTACTTCTGCCAGGTTGCCTGGGATAGGCTCCAGTCCTCTCACAACTCTCTGCCTGAGATGATGCTGAGTAACCCAGCTTCTCTTTCCATATTTCCTGCATGTAATTTTATTTTTTAGAGACCTGTTAAAAGGTCACTAAACTGTATAATCACCCGCACATCTTTTCTACTCTTCCCTTTCACCTTCTTGTGTTAAAAGTCACATAACTAGACTAGTGAAAATGAATTATTGGTAATTTGTATGAAATAAAAAATGTGCATCTTTATTTCATTTGTATATACTGTACATCCTGTAAGTAGGTTTTCATCCTTCTGCCATCAATTTTAACTCACTTTTTTCAATGATTGTACCACCTCTCAACACCAAGCAAGTGAAAAGTTAAAGGCTGATGAGCCTGAGGGATAACGGCAGCCTTTCAAAGGGATTGCACCTGTTTATAGTCCATATATGTCTTAGAATGGCCTTGACGTTCATTTGGAGGTCTCATTTTGCAAGGACTGGAAATTTCTTACCAGAATGTCTGTAGAAAACAATCACACAATCTATTGGAAGACTTAAAACAATAAAATTCACTTTTTTCACAACACTACTTAAAAAAACGCAAATTTAATATTATATGCAACTCCCAAAACATTTGTACATACGTGCAGTTCGCTTTCTAATCAACAGATATGCACGAATGAGGCAGTACTTCTCGCTATATATATATATAT
>JABJVR010005566.1:0-13396 GCA_025773905.1 Chitala chitala | reverse complement strand
AAAAAAAAAAAAAAAAAAAAAAATTCAAAAATTTAAATTTTGTTTTTAATAATAAAAACAAAAAAAAAAAAAAAAAAAAAAAAAAAAAAAAAAAACTACTTTGCATTAACTGTTACACTGCCCAATTCTCCTGCAGCCATATATCAAGCTTAGTAAAACTGGTTCTTGATTTGTATTTATTTTTTTATTGCATACAACTCCAATTACATCATACATAAAGGAACAGCTTGATTTAGGAGTTTGTGTCACCATTCTTATCTAAAAGGCAATTTGGGCAAAATGTAATGTCAAACTTACCCCTGGAATTTTGGGTTTCATTAAGTATTAAATTGTAGAAAAAAAGGGGGGGGGGGGAATGTATGCTTACTTGCATGCTAATCCGTCGTTCCAAATCATTACCACCATTGGACATGCCACCTTCTAGATCCTGCAGCCTCTGGACCAACTGGCTGAGCTCCACTAGGTCCAGCTGGCATTGGGCTAGCTCTGGGGGAACAGAGGTCACAATGAGACCTCCTTCCAAATAAAGCCTGCAAGCTCTCCAATGCCTTTGCAGTCATTACCAATGCAATTCTTCCTTTAACATCCCAAGACCCATTAAACCACTTTGTGCAACAACATCTACGCTTGAGTAAGAGCAAATATGGGCCTATACCCCGAGTACAGCAGTCTACATCGGGACTTTGCTCCAGCCAAGATGACACTTTGTTGGTCACCGCAGGTGGAATTCCTTCGTTTTCATTAAAAGACACGTCACTCTCGTACTGGAAGCACAAAGACAAACGTATGTGATTTCTTGGATTGTTTATCAGAGGAAGACATGCGCCCCTGTCCTACACAACTGACTCACCATGTCTGAGAGTGCTTGGTTTCTCTGGGCTAGCGTGGCTATAGTAGGTAAGCCGCTGCTGCCCACTGAGAGGGCCTGAAGAACACCGTGGTGCATGTGTACAGCCTCCCTCTTTTTGTACATGCGGTGGGCACTGAGCTTTGTCACCCAGATGTAAAAAAAGTCTTGGTTTTTTGCCTGAGGACAAAGCAGCACCATCAGCACATTTATGGTTCCGTGCAATTTTCACAGGCTAGACGTCTTCACCAAAGACACTTCAGTGAAACTTGGGTCGCTCATTCAAGCATTTTTACACATGTACACAACCTTAAAATAAACTTGCAAATAATTATAGAGGTTAAAGACTGCAGATTAAGACTTTAACTGCATCTCAAACACCCCAAAATGGTAAAAAGCTGAAATACATCTGGAGCACAAATTTCATTATAATGCACAGCTTGGAAAAATGATTTTTAAATTCCACCCCAAGAACTTGTATAAAAGACCAGTTTCCATAGCGGTGGGGAGTACCTTCATGTGATAAAGACTATCCCCTGCATCCAAGTCGATGCGTTTAGCCTTCTTGTTGACAGACATCACAGCCAGACTGACATCCAAAGATCCATGGAGCTTTCCTTTCATAATCTGAACAGACAAACATGAAGGTTCACTTGTTCCACACTGTGCATTCCCAAAGTGCAGCAAAAAGTAAATTAACATATGAGGGGGGAGAAGAAATTGCCAACTTACATCCTGTGGTGTTTTGGAATATCTCAAGATGCCCTTTTCTAACACAAAATATCTCTGTTTAAAAAAAATAAAAAATAAAAAAAAAAATAAAATAAAAAAAAAACACGTTATGTCAAAAAAAAAAAAAAAATCACACTACAAAAGTAGTGTGACGTTAACATTATGCATTCTTTCCCACAATGCCGTTCACCTTGTGCCAGCCATTGAGGGGCCACTTCTTCCTCTTCATCAAGAAGCCTTCACACAGTCCTGGAACTGATGTGTCTTGCGAAGAATCTGTACCTACATCATCATTAATATCCTCCATCACTTCCCAATTCCTGGAGTGCTGTTACAAAGACAAGGCCTTAATTACCATGGTGCCATGACCTTTGACAACTGGAGCCTTACTTAAAGCAGACTGTTATACACTGAACTGAGCACATCATACAAATCCAATGACTCTCTGATATAGCAGATGTTCCAATTATTACTTTGCCAAAACCCAGAGGTATTCTGTGCTGTTGTGGCTTTGTGTTACTGGGGATTCTCTCCTCACCTGGTGGGACTGTCGAGATGAGTTACTGCTGTTCCTGGAGTGTGTGGGCTTATGATGGGCTGGGGAGGTCTTCTCCAAACCACCCATGGCTCACTGATGGCAAGTATGGATCTGTCCAAATGAAAAACATAAGGTTAAAAAAGTTCATAGGTAATGCACCCGTTGTACCACCACACTACATCCCCACACTATTTCACTACAGCTACGAGTCCTTTATAACAACATTATTTAACCCCAACGTTGATTATACATTAGATTAACTATGAGGACCAATTCCAAAATACTGTCCATAAAGAAACGAGGAAACGTGAAAACTATGGGTGGGGTAATTCATTGAAACTACATTTGCACAACGAATGACAGCGGTTCCACGTTAACATGATTTCCAATTAGCGTGCTTCGAGCAGAAGTTAACATAGCTGCTAATTTCGTATTTTTGCTGTGGAAATACTCTACATCACCTGGATATGATCAAGATCTCAACATCAATATCTTAGTACCTTCTGAAATTTGAGGGCAAGGGCTAACACCCACTTCCAGTGAAGCTATAGACATTACATATACAACACCCCTCACCCTTTATATTCTTCACTTTGGTAAGAGCAAAAGCTCAGGAGATAACATTTCAAAAACGAGATGAGCGCCTATAGACAAGTATATCAAACCTTTGTGGTTTTATTCACGAAAACAATTTCACAAGGATGGAACGTGCATGTGACAGACACTGATCGAGCAGTGAACGCTTGTAATGTAGTGCAAGAGACAGACCATCTGGGAAGGCACTTCCTGCACAGAAACCAGACAACCAAACAAGAATCAATTAATTCACTAAGTCAAAGAGGTCTCCTAGGACAGCAGGATGAATTAATCAGAGTTACCAATTGGGGGAAAAAACCCAACCTGTTTGTGAGAAGACTCACTTCCAAAACCATTGTGAAACCCTTCAAAGCTAATCTGAATTAAACGTATTAGACAGCCAGTTTATTACAGAACTCGTATCAGTGTCAAACACTTCACTAGGCAAAATCCCACATTTTATTTTTTGCATTAGGAACCACCATGTTCACCAACATTCTAATTAAGGGACACATCACAGAACACCTTCCCACTACAGAGTAAAATGCCTTTCTGAGCACAAACAACCTGGAGTGACCAGACTGGTTGCAGTTCTGCAACAAGAATGCAACAGAACAACATACTGATGCATCTGAATCACAGCATTCAGGGCACAAGATGATTTGAGTCACCTGCCACTTCCTTCATCTCCAGAACACTGGACCTAGACAGTACAGGAAACAGCAAGAAAAAAAAAAAAAAAAAAAATTCCAAAACTTCAGAAAATCTTGAGTACTGTATGTGAAGAATTTCAAACTGCAGCAATGAAGCCAAGATGATTTAAAGTTGTCAAAATGGTATATGATCACAGTCTTACATGTAACTAATGGCTGACAACACCTAGCATGGAAGTTTAAATAAAAACAGTGGCTTAAGTACAAATATGGGCTGTGAAATTCACCATGCGTAGAAATCGGAAAGCAGAGTATGCAGCCACCTCAAAAACAGCAGCATGATAACGCACACTAAAAGCAAATATGGAAAAGCAGAAACATTTCCTCGACGCTTAAAATTACAGTAAAAACTAAACTCAGTCACGCTACAGTTGCCTTGCCAACTAGAACAGAAAGGATGGATCATTGGTGTTTATAACTGAGAAAGGAATTGTTCCACCAATGTCTCAATACACAAAATGAACTCAGAAGCATCAAATTACCAGGTAGTTCACAGTTTAAGAAATTATTGAACAAATGCATGAAACTGACATTTAATGCAGTACTAAACATTAGTTTTTAAAAAAAAGGGCAAAAAGTGTAAGGGAATAAGCAGGACATACATCATAAACCGTGACAACATGCAGTTAGTCAAAAACAGAAGGCAAATTCATTTTATTTAATTTTGTAAACAAAACAACCTTTCCTCATGCCACTGAAAAAACAAACTTAAAGTTCCCCACAAAACCAGTTACCTGTTCTTCCATGTCTATACTGCTGTATTTACCCATCTTCACCATTCTTGTACCCACATGTCCAATCCATGCCTGGTGTACATACCATTTAAGGAAGACACTGCGCTGAACCACTGACCCCAAATGTAGCATGATGATGTAACCTTCATACAATGGGCCCTACATATCCACGCCCATCTACACCTAGACCAGACAAAACTATGGACATATGTTCAGAGATATAGATCTTGCTCTCATTCTGACACAAGTACACATGGGTGTTTGGTGGTCAGCCAGCCTTGAACTCCCAGACGTTTTTTCTTCTTCCTGCTGGGGACGGTTTCCTCAGTATCACCTGGCTTTACCTTTACCTCTGTTTTGAGTGCTCACTACTGTTAAGTGCATCTGAAAACTTGTGAAAGGCGCTACATGAAAATGAACTGAATGTATTCATCTCTCTCCTGCCCAACTCTGCTAATTTTTTGGCCAACATAATATACATTTATGCCAGAATACTTGTACTATGCTCCATCTTCCAAAAAGTCACATACATCATGCATGACAACTGAACTTAATTACCTTTGTATTTTTTGTGCATATGGACCCCTGGATACACAACCAACTTGCCCTGTTGGTAGGTCCAGCCATGTTAACATTAAAGTGAAATTCACTGACATTGAATGTAATTCCAAATTGAAACCATTCCTTTTTTTTTTTTTTTCCTACTTTATGCATCCGTTTCCTTCACCAGTGATATATCCACACTTTATGCACTTTCCATTAACACAAAATAGGTACACCCTTTTCATCCTGACATAAAAGATACCTATTGAAATGCCACTGAAATGCAGAGATGCTGCAAGTGTTCCCATCAACATTGACTTCCATCAAGCAGCAACTATGCTCGTGCACGCACAAATGGTCTGTCACCATTTGTTGTAAAGAAATAAAGGCAAGATGAACCAAGAGGCCTGTGTCAGACAGGCTTTATACAGTACGTTACATGTGCAAGTTAGATTCAAGATTCAAGAGCTCTTTCCACTTAAACTGAAATGTATTCAAGACCTTGATCTTGGCATTAAAGAATCGGCTGTTAGCTATAGAAAAATAATGCAGCATCCCATATTCCTTCACAGGCAATGCATTTTCTAATCAAGTCATCCCCCCACCCACTGGCCCCCCTTTAGCTTTGACCTCAGAGTTGACACAAGTTTCTCCATGAGGGACAGGACCACAGAATCACTTGTTCTATTCAGTCTGACTACATTTCTTCCTTTAATTCATGAGTGCTTCCTAGGTAGATGTACAGCTAACCGGTGTCACTGATAACATGGTTATGGCATCTGTAGAAGAGTTTGAATAGTTTCAGCTCTAATGGTATTCCCTCTCCCATGCCACAGGCTCACACACTCCTTTTAAAATGTACCTCAGGTGAGTTCAACACTGCAGTAAGTCCACTACAGTGTTAGACATCTTACCATGTTCTTCATCTTATTAATGTAGTTGACAAAAGGTAACAGGAAAGATTTGAAGGTAGTCATTGATGAAAAATAAATGTTAAATTCAAATGTTACACAAACAGCAATGACCTCTTTAAGGCCATGCAGTTCCAGCATGTTCAGGCAGCGCAGCATCGTCTACACTCAAAACACTCATAAAAACATGTGCATATCTGAGAAGTGTTGCATTTTTTTCCTAATTGAGAAATGGCGGCTACTGATAAATGTTAATCTACGTTAAAGTTTTAATCTCTGACTGTAATGGTGAAAACTACATCTATGAAACTAAAAATGACAAAATGTGACTAAAGCTAAAACGTAACTTAGTCAGAAGACCAAGAAGAAAACAATTTGTCAAAATGAACATTAGTTCTTGAGCTGGAGGCCTTTCTTCTTCACTCTGGGTGACAGTCTATCAAGAACCATGAGCAAGGAATTCAGTCATTTTACACTGGATACACTAGTGACAGACAGCATCCAAATCCATGCAAAATTTGAAATTACGCGGCTACAAATAACGTCATAAATAATGTCGATAATTTTAGATAAAGCATCTTACCATCGCAAAACAAAGTCACTATCACCTTCATGACATCCCGCATGACGTAAAACATACAACAAATTTATACATCAAATCTGTCTTATCGCGAGGCCTGTCTAGTCTTTTCTCACCCACCTCTTATACAGACTGAATACTCACTGAACCACTAATGGATATTTGTACACAAGGTAGATCATAATTACAGAATCGTTTTAAAGGGATCAAAAAAGTTTACGAGTAGAGCACACGGCTGTTATTTGTACTAACCTGAGCAGCCATTAATCGATTATAAATTAGCGTTAAATTCTAAACTAGTCTGCAGTTAATATGAACTCAATCTCCTCCACTGAAATTTTAAAATATCTACGAGCACAAGTCCTTTCAGTCCTTTAAACAGATCTTCAAAACTTTTCGGAATGGCAAACGCATTTTAAAATTTATAGTAACTATGTAATGCACATCGCAGCAAGTTCTACATTGCGAATTGTCAAGTCATCCTTTTTGCCATATACAGTCTTTTCTTTTTCGTATTGTTGTGGAATACAGAGTAGATCTAGTTAAATCACTGCATCCATTTCTGGTTGCATGTATTATTTTTAAGGCCGACCTGCCTGGTCCCTCAATGACAGCCCACGGGCACAGTCCTTGCCTCGCGCACGCCACGTGATCAGGACTGGTACTTCCTAATCCAGGATGCGAAAACAGCACCAGCGAGTCGGGGGAGAAGCGCGTTGGAACCTTCCTGACCTCACTGTAGCTTGACAAACATCCACTTCGTATTTTTTACCTTCATGCCAATATCATTTTACAAACTGGAATGGCGACATCGGGGTTAAAAGTGACATGTAGACTTGCGTTTTAAGCAATAACCAACTTCAAAATAACTTTAATTCATGAAATGCTCATCAGTTACAAAAGTTTCCTCTTGAATCCACAGCATATACAAAATAAATGGCGTCGGCAATGCATGAGACCGTACGGGCTGTAAGGGAGCACATGTCCGTACTAAGTATTAATGGGGTTCTCGGCTGTAGACCAATATATAACGATTTCTAACACTTTATACCAAAAAAAGAGCGCGTTCGTGTTAATGAAGAAAAAGTGCAAAGTGGAGAGAAGCATCTGATGTTAGGTGTGGATGCACAATAATGGGTGGGTAGCAAATGTACTAGTATAACAAGAAAAACGGAAAACTCCAAGGAGAAGAGGCTACTTCCTACGAGTCAAAAACACTAAACATGATCAGATACCTTTAATCTTAAAAGCCCAAACGTGTTGAAGGCAGTAACTCAAAGGAGCGTTTTCCAATTTCCACTTTTATTTTAACGCGCTCACCGCACAGCATTCAGCGTTTCATAACGCTACATAAATTGGCATCTCCAATCTTAAAACTTGTACTGTCCCAGTTAAGAAACAAAATTATACACGCGATTACTACAGTCGAAGGCAAAACGCCGTTTGATAAATACTAAATCAAAAACGGACACCGTCATGGTCCGTGCAAAAGCATTGTGCACAGGATATCTTTAATACATAATTGGACATCATAAATTAAAGTAAATAGTTTAAACGGTTACAAACTTTAAAAACTAAACTGACACCAGTGATCTTAGGGGGGAAAAGTTTACAATGTAATACCACAAATGTCATTGTACACCAAAGAACGACGTTTTCCGAAATCCTTTTTTTTTTTTTTTTGCATTAAGTTATCGATTGTGTATGATTACCGGAGTTTTAACAACAAAATGTATATATTTCAGAAATCCAGTAAAAAAATGTTTTGAGGCTTACCTTCAACTGAAACAACCGCCTTTACTTGTTTCTAGCCGCTACTGAAACATCCAGGTGATCCTTTTCACGTTTGTCAATTTTTACGGTTTCGTCACAGCACCTGGTACCTCTGACCTCCCACGTAGTGACGGGTGTACACCTTAGGTAACGTCATGAGAATTAGGTCCTGCCTTTTTGTTTCGGTTGACTTGTATACGTAGGATTTTTCTTCGATGATTCAGACAAACACCTAACAACTTTCGTATCAGAAATTGTTTCTTGAATACGCTCCAAAACTGACAAAGTTGTGATTTCACCCAATGATATTCTGCAGCTGTTAAACGAATTCGTATACTTCATTACTTCTTTATTTACGATGGGATTTTTTTTTTCTTTTTTTGGAAAATTACTAATGTTACAAAATTTGAAATATGCAGTATTTATTTTGCATTATAATTATGAGCTCTGGCACAGTCACCATGAGTTCTGTCTTTCTCACTCAGTAAGGATTTTGTGCATAGCATGTAACATAACCCAAGTGCCCAGATGGCACAATGTACACAGTGCACAAGCTTAAAGCAGGTAAATCCAAGAATTAGGACACCATAACTAACATAAGTTTACTGACAACTTAAGCTACGACTTATATCCTTGACTGATTGATTTATCGTCTTATTACTTGCAACCAGGTTTAGAAAGGAAGCAGAATTTTAAGCATCTAAAATATGTCTGGCATCTTCTCAGTTTGGACTGTTGTTGTTAGAAACGGTATTAAATGTTCCTCTGTATCTGCTACCAGTTTGTTATGGGGAAAGGAATATTTGACAACATGATTTACTGTCCTCCGATTTACTGGTATGTTTCTTATTTTAATGTGATGATGATTTCCGTGAATGTTTACGTAGTGAATGGTAGGGACAAAGACACAGGGAACAGCACACGGGTGGTCGTGACTGGATAATGGTTGCAGAGTAGTTCATTCAGTGTACAACTGCTTATCCTCTGCAAGGTTACAGGTGGCCTGGAGCCTAGGTGTGTAAGGCAGGGTACACACTGAACAGGGTGCCAGTCTATCAAAGGGTGGGGATGGCACAAACCAAGGACCAAGGCCAATTTACACTGCCCATTGCAACTGGTCATTGGACTATGGAAGTAAACTGCAATACCCAAAGGAAACCCACGCATGCACAGGGAAAACATGCAGAATGGAGTATTACAGATAAAACAGTGCCTTTGCTAAAATCTCAAATCACATTACATAACTATTAGTCATTGTGGTTTATCAGGACAGACGAAAAGAGGAGTGGAACTGTTTGCTCTGTCCGGCATGTGCAGAACTCTGCATATGTTGTAAAATTTACCAACCTAGATTTGTTCTTTATAAGGAAACAGTGATATCAAACCTGCCTCATTACAAATAAAGTTACACTCCCTGTTTTCTTATTCACATCATATGTGAGAATTCAAGGTTGTACTTTGACAGATGTGACTCTCCTTTGTCATCATTTGTTCTCAAACAGGTTAGAGGTTGCCATCATTCTTTTCCAACTATGTAACGATATGCTCCTGATATGACAGTACACCTGTGTGGATATATGAATGACTGGCAATAATGAAACCTCAAAAACCTTAGTAGTTTTCATCCTCTCCTACTATATGATTTTATATGCTATGTCTTTTTGGTGAGAACGAAATACACAATTTTATTTATTTCCTTAAGCACAATGTCTCAAATGAAGAACAAATCACAAGAACTGACTTGCTGTGTGAAAAAATCTGAAACCAAAATGTATAGTTTTAAGACCAAGAAAACACACCAATTATGATTCTGTCATGTGTTCATAGACATTATACTGAGTGATACCATTAATAAGCAGCTTATGGTTTTATCTCTGTGGATAATTTTACAAGACACACAAGCGGACGGGACACCAGAACTGTAAATTCTTCAGTAACTGGAGCCTAGCTCAAATTCTCATGCAATTTAACTGACTAATGTATATAATACAAAATACAAAAATAAAACTCAATCGGGTGTACTGTGACTCAATCGGGTGCACTGTGACTCAGTCGAATGCACTGTGACTCAATCTGGTGCACTGTGATGTTAGGACAGCACGTATTGTTAGCAGATTCTCTAATACTGATTGACCTCGTTTGTGACGTGCATGTGTACTATTATCCTTGTAAGTCGTTTTGGACAAAGGCGTCTGCTAAATAAGTAAAATGTAAAATGTAATACTTTGGAGTAAACAAATCTGTTATGCCAAAAAATCAACATATTCCTAGTTGTTCATGTAAGTTACAAACTTCAATCTTTTTAGTAGTTACTTGTTCTATAGGCTTATGTACTTGTTACATGTAGGATTGTTTGGTACAGACACTAAAACCTTGATTCTGTCTGTTTCTGAGTCTCCTTGAAGAATTAACACCTACTTGAGGGATTCTGTAATGCTAGCGTGCCCAGGAGGGCCTGGGCAGCCAGTCAAGCTTGGGCCCCCAGAGGTTTTTTTTTCCTCTTCACAGTGGAGTTTTGGTTCCTCTCCTCCGCTGTTGACTGGCTTTATTTGTGTCTATTCATATTGCTGTTATTCTGTAAGATCTGCAGTTTCTCCTGTAAAGCGCTTTGAGGCACACTGTTGTAAAAGGTGCTATTTGAAAATAAATTGAATTGAATTGAATTGACTCATCCCACCATCAGTCAATCATGACGGGTGATACTGGCAGTGCTGAGATGCCATGAGGGCTGATATGTAACACAGAGAGACTGAGGGTATTAAGTTTGGAAGGATCTTGTTCAACAGGATTCTTTAGTTGTTGAGGAACTATGAAAAACTTCCCTTCCAAAGCTACAATGAATACAATGATTCTGTATTTATATATATATTTTTTTGTCAAAATAGTTGGTGCAAATACAGGTACATTGTTTTGGTTGAAGCAGCTGATTCAAGACTGTTGAACAGCTTATGGCAAGTCACAGTATTAATGTTGCAAATCACCTAAATACAGCCTTGTGCCATTGTTGTACATTATCCCTGATAACATCATGTAGATAAGGAATATCCCCAAACATTTTCTAGAAAGGGGCATCATAAGAAATGAGGACAGTCAGAAGTTTGCAACTATCCAACATTTATCCTGTTCAGGATCACAGGTGGCCTGTAACCAACATAGGCAGCAAGGCAGGGGACACCCCAGACAGGGTGCCAACCCACTGCATGGTGCACATATACACATGTGCACGCACACACAGGCCAGATTTGAATTGATATGTGAGGCAACAGCACTACCCACTGAGCCGCCAATTAACCAAGTACATGGGCTGAAGAATTATCCAGTGGGATGTGGCCGAAAGTGATATGGGACTGAACTATAGTATAGAGTTACCACAACTAGTGAGCCAAACTGAAACAGGAAATCACCCCATAACAAAAGTCCTAACAAATAAATTACTGTAATAATTGCCAACATTATGTAATTTCATAAAGGACATGGGGCCAGGTGATGACCATGGACTGGAAAGATTCTAAATAATCTTCCATTATCAAATGACTTTTCCCAGTCAGGGTCTTCAGTGACCTGGGTCCTATCCCAGGCAATTTAGGGTGCAAGGCAGGGGATACCCAGGACAGGGCACCAACCCTGTATGATTATGTATGATGAATGAATATGATTAGTCCCCAAATGCGAGTCTAGTCTTCAGTTTGGCAGACTAATCCTCTTATATGATAAATCTGTGTGGGCTGTGAGGTTGTGAGTTCAAGCCTATGTTGTATCCCTTATGCATACAGATGCACACTAACTCACAAATGGTCAGAATTGATTCCAGAAATAAACAAAAAAAAGTATGTTTAGAATATGTCAGTAACATTATGTACTTGTGAATTCTTCTGTGTGAGTTCATGTACATTGTCCTGCTGTAAATTTGTGATTTTTTTTGGCTTATGAGAACATTTTTCTCTCTGTGAACGTGTAAAGGACTAATGGTACTACAATAAGACATAAGAACCTCTCCACAACATAATGTTGTCTCCCTGTGAAACCTTCACTCAACCTGAATATACTACTACACATTATATACGTTATTCAGTTATACTGAATTTATTTGGTAAATATCCTTTACCCATATCCATAATGTCAGTTTTGTAGTAACTGCATATGCAGGTTGCCACGAGTTCCTTATTTTCTAATTCTGTATTTCCATATGACACTCTATGCTTGGAAAAACTGATAAATCAAGAGCAAATGCCATTACAGATTTAATTTTTCATCAGATTTGAACCCAAAACCCTGGCATTATGTGGCACCTGCAGAAGACACCATGCTGCCTTGCTTTATTTATAATTGCTTTTCTGAATATAGTATATGGGCAATCCAGATTTGGCAAACAGCTTCCTGTCTTCACCCACCCATCTACACTTGCTTCCACAGACCTGTGACAACATGTTAACATAATTTCCTTTTAGGACATTATAATAAACTTAATAGAGAAGTATCTGGAAATAAAGTTAATAGACTGTCTTTATCTGTAGCACAAAAGCTTTTCATAATTGTTACAAAATTTTGAAACGTTCCTTAAGAAAAGTCATTTTGTTTCAAGGAGCAGCTTTCCTTTGAGAACAATGCAAAGAGTGAAACATTGTTTCATTTATTTAAGTTGCATTTCAATTTCATTTCAAGTTGAGTCGTATAAATTTGCTTATGTGCAATTCATAAATAAATAAGGGTACATAAACCTGCTATATACAAACATCAAGTTTTAAATTAACTGGTCTTTCTAATTATTAAAAATGCATTTATACATAAAATGTATGTCAGGAAAAAATGTTTTTCTTCCTTAGCTTAACAGCTAACAGGCTAACAATTAGTCAATAATACTTTGCATGCCAGACTTTGTGCATAGGAGACAGATTTATGAGCCACACAAGGTGCCTCAGAACAATCCCAAAATCTTAGTTGCACATGCACACACACACACACACACACGTCGCAGTGTCCTTGATAACAAGAAAGAAAACAGAAAGAGGGGGCAGGTGGTGGAATTGGAACCAGACGTTCTTCTTCTTATCTCTCAATGTTTTGGTGTCAAGACAACTCTATATCTTGTCACGTTGAGCCGACCCTTTCACTGTGTTCCAAAATATAGCCGTCATGCATAACGTTTTACTATCCTTTACCTCAGATGTATATATATATATATATATATATATAGTGTTGGTATGTTTTACACCTTTCTGTCTGTTATATGATTAAACACACGTAAATATGTTGTAATATCTTTAGACATATGTGTGTCTGATTATAAGTTTTACAAGTTTAACATACTAGTAATTTTAACATTTTTCCAACAGTATGCAATACATATATATATATATATATATATATATATATATATAAACACACACACACACACACACACACACCCCCCCACCCAATTAAACCCCCCACCCGCTTAAAACAAAATTTT
>JABJVR010005565.1:0-13396 GCA_025773905.1 Chitala chitala | reverse complement strand
TCTGTCTCTTATAAAAATAATTATCCTCAACAATCATTTCTAAATCTAAAAAAATATAAAAAAATTTGTGTATATATATATATATATATATATATATATATATATATATTGTTAAATAACACGCATTTAGAGGGATTTCTGACACTTGAGAGGTGCAAAGAAGTCTGCCAGGAATGTATTTTATATATTTTTAACTGACAGCAATACCAGGTCAGTATAAATGACTGGATTTAAGCTTGGAGCAATACTTCAACATTAAATAGAATTCAAAAAGCTTCTCTCAGTGGCCCAGGGACAGTGAGATTATTTGTACTGGATCACACAGAGTAAGCATACTGAAGAAGGCTCACTGTGTGGGGAAAAAACAGACAGTTTCAGAGTAAAACTCCATGGGGATGGCGGGCTGTGATGTTGAACATGCTACAGAAATTAACAGTGTTTCCATCATTTGTTCCAATAACTCTTTGACACATATATATTTTTCTATACCCTATTAAGTTTACAATTTTGCATTCCACGATATTTTAGCCCTTTTTTACGCCTTCACTAGTGAGTTGATGGGGCATGTACAAGAGACACATAGAACAATAATTCAGCTGTGGCAGTCAGTTCAGTTCAGCAATTAATTACTGTTAATTATCAATTAATCGGTGAGGCGCATTACAATGATGACAATGATATTGGTGATTGGTGACGATGAACACATATCGTGTGTTAAGCATTGATGCGTTAATGCCAAAACGTGTAGCTGGCAAACACAAAACTGTCTCTAATGAGATTTTTTACAATGGCTCCGTAGGACATAAAAATTGTTGTGTGATTACGCTCTGACCAATCACAGGAGCAGGATGGCAACAACGAATCAAAAGGAGCAAACAAGGAGATCAGATCAAATAAGAAAGTCAAAATGATCGCAATGGTTAATTTGATTTACTGGCTAGTGAAGACATCAATTACTATCATAAGTATTTTGTGGTAGCAGTCATTCCAGACTTGTGGAAAGACAGAGTGAATTCCTTTGTTGGTTTAGAGTCCTTTGTTTTGAAATTAATTCTAATTATTACAGTAAGTCTTGAAAGCTGAGGCATGGTATTGCCTAACTTGCATGTATCTGACCCATTTTTGTTTAATAGCCAAAGGTCTGTGCAAGAAAAAAAAAAAAGTATGGTTTATTGACTTATAAGGTACGGGAGCATACAACTACTGAAGTTATAAATCAGTCAATAAAGGCCATTCTAAAGTTATCCATTAGCATTGTTTGTGTGTGTGTGTGTGTGTGTGTGTGTGTGTGTGTGTGTGTGTGTGTGTGTGTGTGTGTGTGTGTGTGTGTGTGGTTTGCTTGGTTCATCCACATGAAGTTACATAAAGTGACTTGGCAACGCTAATGTGTGTGCATGAGCCTCTCACTTTATGCTGCGTTGCCTGGGGTTGGCTTCAGCACTCCATAGCCCTTTGGAAAAGCACTTTAAATATTAAATAGGTGCAATTATTGGTTTTGTTTTAAGGTACTTGCTTGCTTCGCTTCTCACCTTGATGTCTCTTCATAGGTAAAGAAAAAAAATCTTTACAATTGCAGTTTTTTTGTCTAGCCCACGGTGTCCAAACATGGTCCTGGGGGGCCACAGTGATTGTAGTTTTTTCTTCCAACCAATTCCTTAATTTTAATTTGACCACTATCTTAATTAAATATCAATTACATCCTTGCTTCTTTTTATTCTTCCTGATCATTCGCATCTGTCGCCACCCAACTGTCTTAATCAATTGAGAGAAAGTAAAAGTTACAAAAAAGAAAGTTTGAAATGAGACTCTTGTGCTTTAAGATGTGTTACAAAAATATAAATCACACATTACAGTGTCCCTCTAGCTGCAGAATTGGAGCAGAGCAAAATGTCTGGATAAAATAGCATAGAATATAAAACAGTAATTATGAGCAAAAAAGCAATTATAAGCAGGAGAAACAGGTGCCAATGACAAAGAATGCTTAGTTAGGAGCAGTGACTTCACTGATAATTAACAAGAACTGGATTAAAAAAGCAAAAATACACCACAACTGTTAAAATAAAAGATAAAAACGTAACATCAATACGTGTTCATCTTGCTTTAATTTTTTTATTAAGAATGAATAGAGCTTATTTAGATTTTCTGACACAGTAATTATACAAATTTATACAAAAAAGTCAATAATGTTTAATTGACATTAATGGGCAATTAACAGAAGAAATTGGCTGAAACTAAATCTATGCCCACTGTGGTCCTCCAGAATGGTGATTGGACACCCCTGGTATGGCCCATCAGGTACCCTTTGAGTCTTGCATTTACCTCTGGCACTAATACTTCCCCTAATGTGCCCCCACGCTGCCCAGTGCTTTGTGTCTGCAGTATCCCCCAGGTTCTATACAAAAAATAATTGTTGTTAAGGCTCTTATTAAAGCAATTTTCTTGTTTCCTCCATCTTGATTCATTACAAAAATCATATAAAAAATTAAGCACTGCAGTCTAGTCAGAGACAAAACTGTATTTGGAAATTTTGAAAGGGTTTAAAGAGTACTGGGTCCAGGGGATAAAAACTTGGGCCAAATCGAGAAGCTGAGTTGAGGAGGAGCCTCACCTGTCGCTTAATCGTGCTGGTACAGCTCAAAGGAAAAGTTGACAAGTAAAACAGTGGATTATGTGCGACAGCTGCCAGAGGTCAGCGTTAGACTCTGATATGTTTTCTGTTCAGGCATGCTTATTTATGCTTTGTAAACCTTTTTAAAGATTAAACCAAAGACAACCAGCAAGAGAAGAAAGAATTTCCTGCAAAATACACAGTAATTTGCCTCTTTACAATAACATAGGTGCATTCATCAGCAAGAGGCACCAGTAATGATTTTTGTCTGGAATGTTTGGTGGGCAGAATGACTTCCGAGAACACTGTAATTCACAAACTGCAATTCAGACATGTTTTCTAAAATAATTTGTCCTTTGCACAAGGGAAAACTTCATTGTTCCACAGGATGGCTAACTTGGTTTTTACGAAGCATTTGTGATTCTGCCTCGTAAACAGAGACGTGTATGGCAGACCAGATAGGCACTGATGTCTATAATGAAGATTTCATTGTATTCATTGATCAAAGCAGAGGGGTAAGCAGGTTAAAAAAATCAATATCAATTTATCGTGCATCTGAATGACACAGAGTTTCTTGGTGTTCGCGGCTTGCAAAAAGGAATACCTGACATTAGTTGGGATTTTGTGGGTTGACCACAACGGGTCAACATGCTCAAACCAATAAGATTCTATCTGCATCACGAATTGTGATAAAAAATGCAAAACAAAGTCACTCACTTTCCTAAAACAAGCTTACATGAACTGTGTGGAATTGCACATGTAAAAATGAGACTACTTCTTGTAATGCAAAAAAAAAAAGTTATATGTAAAATTTGAATGTTTTACATGTTGTGGTTTGTGGACCTAAAACCCGGGCCATGATCTGCATTCTACATCCTGGCCTAAGGCATTTGATCAAATTTTTACAGACATTTAATGTCTGTTAATTTTCAAACATTCTATACACAGCTTATGACAGCTTATGCTTACAAGAAGAAAAGAAAAAAAACAGGGAGGAACAAGCAAGGAATTTCATCTACGGACAGCTATAACTTTCAAACTGTAACTCTATATTTTTCATGTAATTATTCTTTCCATACACAAAATAATGGCATATTGAGTTTTCTAATACATTTCTTAGACTAAAAACTGAGCAATTTCGTGGCCATGGAGTATTAATACATATGAGCAATTGTCAGCACTGCTCTCTCTATTGAACAAATTTAATTTCACTGTGCCTGAACTCCCCATATATCGTCTCCATCTCAATACACATACATGTAGAGGATGTTTAGGACAGTTACATGCACAGCATGTAAAACACCTAAAGCCAGTTCCACAATTTAACCTTCTGACCCAACTGACGTGAGAGTGTACATATCAGATGCACGGTTCTGTTCTTACGTTAGAATTAGAAAATCGTCACCATTCTGAGAACACACCCTTGATCATTTGAAGCATCTTCTATTAAGTAACACTTCAAAGATGAAGAGATTTCTCCCGAACATTTATGACATTAATAACTGAAATTTTACAACTTCCCTCTGCCAGTTATGAGCCAGGCAAATTTAAGCATATTGTCAGATCTGAATAAAGCGGTGACGATATATGTTTCCTGTTTCTCTTGTGGCATAGCAAGGTTTTAAGTCATAATGTAAAATCTGTCAGATTTTATTGATTAAAAATACATGTTTTTTTTCAATTTTTTTTTTTACTGTAGATTTCATAAATTGACAGACTAAAAGGAATTTTTAGCTGTGATCCTAAATAAAATATTTTCAAATAAATGATAAATATTTTCCATGGGCCTCTTGGCCCCTACATTTGAGGTGATGGAATACCTTATTTACTGTAGCCTCAAATGCACCAGAAGTTGCCTGGAAACTATATTACATTACATGTATTTGTTAACTGCTCAGCACTAAACAAGATCAAAGATCAGAAGATGTCTCATGGAAAAACCAGTCCTTAGAAGCAACAGAGCGTAATGCCTTTCCTCCCCATCTCCACTTTTAATTGATTTGTTACAGTAATTAATTGGACACCTCACCTTGTGTGTCAGGTGTAAATTGGCAGGTAATTGACAGGCACCCTGAATCCTGCAGGGCTGCGGCCCCTAAAGGCTGGCGTTGTTTTATGGCTCAGACTCATACCAGAGACACTCATGCCAGAGAGCATGCAGGACAGGAGGCTTGTGTAAGACTCGCAGTCTAAACAGACGGCCTACCGCAGTGCACATCTTTGCTGAAATTCCACTCTCTCCAGACCAATTAAACACAACTATAAATAAACAAAAAGTTTCACTCTACTTTTTTTCCCCCACGTCAGCTACTTCTGATGAGGTCACCAGACATTCCAAAACCTTTGCAGACAAAGAAAACACTTGGAAAAGAATCCAGCATCACTGACATAAATAGCTGCCTCTACTTCTAAAATGATATGAACCACGTGTTCTGGCACAGGAGATCCATCGTTACATTTGGTGGAAGCAAGTTTACTCCCACTGAAAATTGTTGGTGTCTCTGTTCACAAGGTGCATTTCTGTCAGTCTCTCTACCTCTCTCTTTCTCTCTCTCTCGCACTCGCACACACACACACACACACACACACACACACACACACACACACCTTGTTGAGGCTTACCCATTCTTTAAATTTCTGCCACTGTTGGGCACAGAAGCCTTACTCAAGTGTTAAGCCACGTGGTCTCTTACTTCTTTATTTAATCATAGACGTTGCCGTTTATTATATAACCTGGAGCCAAACAAGATGACAGCTTGCTGTTAGAGATCATCCTGTGATGACTCAATTACCAAGTAATGCTTTGCAACTGTTGATAACATTAGTCATCTGTTGTGCAATCTATCCAAGTGAGGGCCTACTTTTAATAAATATGCTTGTGACAAACAAGTATTATAAAATAATTCAAAGTTATGTCACCCATGC
The DNA here is from genome assembly GCA_025773905.1 of Chitala chitala. Classification (NCBI taxonomy): domain Eukaryota; kingdom Metazoa; phylum Chordata; class Actinopteri; order Osteoglossiformes; family Notopteridae; genus Chitala; species Chitala chitala. Next base: position 7,863 of record JABJVR010005565.1, on the reverse strand, counting down.
AACTATACTGAAAAGTGTGTATGAATCTCGTTGAGCACCGTTCTGTTGTATCTTAATCATTTTTAAATCCCTTTCAAATTTATGCATTTATATTTCATTTAATGTTGATACAAGTCCAAGATCAGTTTATACGAATAGCTTTTAAAAATTGCAGAATCAGATTGTGACAAAAATATAACAAACTAAATTTGACGCACAATGGATTAGCAAGACAGTGGAGTTTTTGTCGGGAGCTCTTTTTCTACGGCCTTTTTATTTTGGTCTTTTAATGATCTCTCATCACTGGAATTCTGACATCAGACTGGCAAAAGAGTGTGTTCGGAGTGGCAGCACTCGGACTGTTTCACTCACTTTCACCTAGTCAACACACATTATCTAAGACATAGAAAGGTATACTTAACATCATGTCAATGAAAAAAGTTTATTAATGAATTTAAACGAATATACCAAAAAACAGAACTTAAACATATACTTAAAGTACATAAAATTAGCTATATGTCAGCACGGGGCAAAGCACGCCACTCAAGACGAAAACACTTTGTATAATGAAATGAGGACCAATTCTAACAAATGAAGAAAATGTTGAGATTCTGTTAGGTACTGGATGTACGAATGGTGGGGAAGGGAACACCTTAACACTATTCAGTTATTCTTCACAAAAAGCACCCTGCCCTGCATATGTAAACAACATTTTAGTAGCTTACCTAGTTGTATTGTTGGCCCAGCAATAACGCAACGGACCATAAAGTTTTATTTAAGAAAATGTTCACGGGAACGTTCAACATGACATTTGCTGTCACGTTTGCCATCAGTTCAGACGTTGTTTCCGCTCTGATTGAGTCACGTTTTAGAGGTGTGTTACATGGTTATAACCAGCTGCTGGCATTCATTTAATGATTCAAGCTTAAGTCTCATATGATTGAACATTGTACTGGTTGATTTGTGGGAGGAAAATTTAGTGTCACAGATCTTGCATAGAACAATGCTGTTGCTTTCAAAATACTGCCAAACCCGGCTTTGTTTTTGACTGGAAACGTCTGCCAACCTACCATGCGACATGAATAGAACAACCCAATGATAAATTTTAATATTCAAATGATAGCGCCCCCAAGGTTAACTGTTTATTCAATTACCTGTGCACACCCCACAAACTGTACTCATGAAACCCAATGGAATACAAGTTATAATGAAGACATTTTTGGGATTTTTCTCTCCCCAGATGCAGGGAACAGGGTGATTATTTTGTCCTTTGCTGCTCCTGTTTTCACATTTTAGGTGCAGCTGTTTATAGGAAAAATTTGTGGAGATTAACATTCATCCAGCATATAAACACTTAGCTGCTGATTTTACATTATGGTTTCAATTCATAAGCCTGAAGATGTCTGGGCGAAATAATGACCAAAAATTGTAGTTCCCATATACTAAAAACATTTGTGATCATTCTAGTTGCTGAATATATTGTTACAAGAAATTATTTATTTATTTCAAAAAAGATTGTTATAATACAAAATTAGTACCAATGGAGTGTGTAATTTGGTAAATGTTAAATATTTTCTGAATTGACTTTAAAGTGTTTTGGCTGTTATATAAAATGCTTTTTATTTTTTTAATCAGTTAATGGGAGTATTGTAAAGGAATTAAAAGCCAGTATATTACAAACTAGGCTTTGTCTGACTTCAGAATTTTAGTTTGCGTATTAATGCAATGTCTTTCTACATGTCATACATGCAGCTGTACTTATACACGCGTACCTATCCTGCCTCATTTGGCTTCTGTGTTCATGTCCAAAGTGTTAATCTATAATGATTTTCCATTGATCCAAGCCTAGCCAGCTCAGAGAAGTCAGTGCTGCAGTTTCACATTCTCGGTAAACTGTTTGCTTTTATCATTGAGTTTTGCGCTGGTCAGCCCTGGTCAATGACTAAGAGGCGCAAGAACAAATTCAGAAAGCACTTCCCAATTCTCTTTTTTATTCCAGCTCAAAGGTTTGTGGTTGTAGTCAAACCTCATTTATTGTTTTAAACAGCCACGTGTGACATTCTTGCAAAAAAAAAAAAAGATCATTACAGTGTAAAGGAATGCAGTGCAATGCAGGGTCAGTCTCTCCTGAGGCGTGTTATCTTGGGGGCCGTTTGTGCTTAATGGAGCAAATAGACGCAGATAGGAAATTATATTTTGCTATTATTTCCAATTAAAGTAACCTATTCCCACAGATCCTGGATATTAATTATCATGCTGCACCTCCAATGCCACGTAAATGTGTATGGTTTTACAACCAATAAAAAGATGTTCTTGTAACAGAATTCATGAAAAATCCACTTGCTGCTAGTATTTAAGAAGAGGCAGCAAAGATTCGTTGCTAGGAAATGAATTCTGGCTCTTAATAATGGTATGCATGTAATAATGGTAAATATGTTGTAACTGCTGCACGTCTTGTTTAACACCTTTCATTAGCTTTGGGGAAAAAAAAACTCAACGTACGGTTGGGAGTGAAAGCCTCACTGCTATTTTAAATTTACATTAGTATGCATTTGCTGTCTTCTACGGCATTACAAAACAAGATGGAAATAATGTTATAAAAACATATGTGAAAGCAAACCTTTATTACTAAAAATACAACCATCCTAACTGCGGTGGTTGTTGTATACTGTGCACCCTGGGTGGCATTAGATAACCTGACATTAATTACCTGAAACCTGCACTACTCAGAATTTTATGAACCAGATTTGAGCAGTGATCTAACCCAAGGTTGAATATGTGTGGAGAGGGAGGGGCCGGTCCGTACTTTTGTTCTCCTTCGGAGAGCTGTTGGAACGTAATATTATTGCCCTGGGTAATAACAAATTATAGTAACAGTTCAGTAACTGATACATAATCATTGATTTTTAAAATTTTCACTTAATATTTTTTCAGTAAAGTATTATGTGAATGATCAGATGTTCTGTCTCATGCATGAGTGGAGCGTTTAAAAATAAGACTTTCAAAAAATAAAACTGTGCTGTAAATTTTGTGCAAACGTGCCCACACCGAGCATATGGCTGTCGAATGCTTGAAAATGCCAGCAATTATTAAATGTTGTATATAAAATAATTAGCAGTGTTCCCGTGGAAATCAGTGCTCCAGGCCTCATGTGACCCTGAACGGAGTGAGCAAATTTAAAATGAATGAGTGAATAATCTTGTGTGACAACACATTAATATATAACAGTGGAAGAAAACCAAACTTAAAACGCAAGATATCAGTTGTGTATGGTTTTATTTTGATATCCAAAGGCTGACATTTATTTATATTCTTAAATCTTCCGTTTGCTCTGGTCACTAATATTTGCTACATATTATATCATAAGTAGCTGAGACTTTTAACATTTTGAATATTTTGCTTAATGTTGGTCGCATTTCTGACAGACTGCAGACACTACATTAGTAGATTAAGAAGAATTACAAAGAGAAAAAGCTGTGTTGACATTGAAGGATGTGTTTTGGTCAGAAAACAACCAAATGTACAGTTCAAAGCATGGTCTTTCCACGTCCGTGACAAAGCTGGGGGAACCAACACACATTTACTATAAATATAAAGATATGCACACCTACATTCTCATTAATTTCCTTACAGAGTTTTTATAGCAGGATCTGTTATAAATATCAGCTGACGCACTCTGTGACGCCCTGGAACATCCTCCGGGGTGCCACGTGCTTCATGCTACCTGAAATAGGCTTGAGGCCACCTGTGACCCTGTACTGGAAGCTGTTGGAAAATGAATGAATAAATGAATATCACCTGACACATTTATACCTTTGAATTATCTGGCGCTATAATAAATGTCGTTGACAATTTGTACTATGCATAATTATAATTACGATCAATCTGGAAAAGGAAGTAATAGGTAGTGGACAAAGTATCACATATTTTAAACATGTTTTGCATTTTCATGGAAAAGGCCAGAGCTTTTTTTTTTTTTTTGCTGAAGAGTTCTTATTTTTGAGGCTGGGGTTTGAGTGTGGGGGCCGGGAGAAGGGATCTTTCTGGCCATCGTCTCCGCGGGAAGTCCCACGATCCTCAATCCCCGCAATCAATATTCAGGGGTTATGGGGATTTTCAGCAGCCGTGGCGTATCTTAACAAGTCCCCCCGCTTATCTCACCCAGTACCAGGAATGCCATTTGCAGAATCCTTAAATCTTTTTATTGGGTTAGAAGGGCTCGGGCATCTCATCTCACAGTTGATCCCTGGGTCTTGCCGGCACTCTCATCACAGTTAACAGAGAGAACATTAAACCTTTCTGCCTCATAAACCCATGGCTCTCATCGCCATCCGCAGATGGGAAAGCTGAATAATAAGGATCGATATACACAGTGTTCCTGACTTAGAGCACATGGGATGTATGAACACCTGGACGTCTCATGGTTATCCCATTAGCTTAATTCTGCTATTGTCGAACAACAATATAACAATAAAAGGTCACTTTAACGGTGCCACATTGTCACTGGCGCAAGTTCATGTTACCGTTTCCTTCTGTGTACACTCAGTGTACAGTTTACATTCGTGTTGATTTGAATTAAATAAAACTATACTGTTGCCAGTCGTAATAACTTTTACTAGCTAAGAATATGAGGAAAATTAATTAAATAAATTGAAACAGCAATGTGATGTGTCAGATGACCACAACTTGGACATTTAGCAGAAACTCTAAAGAGCACTGATTAAAAATTATTCATTATTGAAATTCTATTTTATTAAAAAATAGGACTTTTTCTCTTTATTACAGCCTTCACACTTGTGCTAAATAAATTAGCGCACCCGAGTGATGTCGAAATAGCAATACATGTCAGCAGCAATTTAGAAAAGCACATACTTTTACATAACTAAGTAGCTAATTCAGACCAAAAATTTGGAGTAAAAATTCAAAATATGAGCATGTTTTTAACTATGTATGCATGTTGCTATCCACCCATTTTATAATCGCCTTTTGCTGGTTATGGTGACTATAATATCTCTACACATAAACGTGTCCCAATATTTACCCAATATTGGGTAAGATCCCAATATTATATAATGGTTATATAATCATGTCCCAGGATTTTCCATGGTGATTTCTGTTGTGGATTTAAAGAAGCCAACTTCCAATCACCATAAGGTTTCTGTTTGCCTATGCAGACATATTATTCAAAAATGCACATCTGTGTATTGTGTAAAATTCCCCATTCCCAATATTGAGTCCATTGGGTCCAACTTGGTAGCGAAATGAATCCTCTTTGCAATGTGTTTAATATGCATTTTTCAAAATACTTTGTCTTGCAACTGAAACTGTGCACTGCTTACTTTTTCTTTTACAAATTAGATTGCCTAATTGCAACACATCTTATTTTTGTGCATGAAAATAATTAGACCTGTTTTATCAAAAAATATACTGAACCATGTGAAATATAAGGACAAGTGTTTATTTGTGTAGAAGTGTGAACACTAGAATAAAACACTAATTTATGCAAGCAGGTCTGTAAACTGTAATTGTTATGTTTGGCTTTGTGCATTGAAGCTGTCTGTATATAGCAATAACAACAGCAAGGCAACAGAAGTAATACATCATCTCAGGCATATTTCTTTACAGAGAACACTCAGTGGTCAACATCCTACTTTTATTAATTACAATAAATAAAAAAATAAACAATACAGCAAGACGTTCATTATTCTCTGTGTGGGCATTTAGACATGAGTAACTTATATGAAAAGACAAGGTCAGCAATAACCGAGACACCTGCTTTTAGTAACAATACATTTTTGGGCAAACGGGTGATTAAGCTGTGAATGTCATATCTCAAGATGACTCTAGTGTCCTTAGATAAAACATATAAGGGGCCATCAGAACTAATTACAATTTCAGCATGCTGTTGGTATCAAAGTGTCAGATCACAGATGCTGTACTTGAGTGCACTAGACGGTTAGAATAGGCTTTTATCACAGTTCACGGGGGCCACAGTGCTGTCAAAAACTTTTTCAGAATGCAAGGCACTTCTTACCCTGGAGTAGTTTAGTTCAAGCAGACTGCTAGGATTTTACTTGTAGGGCACATTTTGCTCTCCAAGTCCCTAATGAATTAAATGACTTGAGGTAAACACATTACAACCCTGTTGACTGGTGGCTACAACGGATGATTAACCACAAAAAACAGCCAAGCTGGTTCTCTGGACAAGTCTTAAAAGGTGACTTAGGTTAATTTTGGAAATCTAAGAAGATGCTTCCTGCCATATGACACTTGCAATATGCATGTCATTTTATTTGACAGGCCTAGAATCGCACTGTGATTGCACATTTGTGAACATTCATGCCATAGTGGCTTTGCAACTTTGAAGCCTCCAAATTTAATATGCCCAGAATTTGAGTCTAATGAAAATGCAAATTCTCTTATGTTGTTCTGTAGACTGTCATGTTTACGGAACATATAAGGCATATCAACGCTTTCCAACACTATGATGAAAACTGAGACATAATTCAAGACACTATGCAATGCAGAAATTGTACTGACAACTAAATTTAGCATAGCTGGGAGAGAACCAATCAGTGCCTGTCACGAACCACCGCGTGTCCAAATGACACTGAGCCACATAAGAAAAGAAGGAGCACTTGTGCAAAACACGAATTACCATAAGATACTTGTGTTCCAGGTGGCGGGCAACAGAGCTAATAAAATCTCATTTCCAGCCCTAATTTAAGACTAAACGCTCTCGTAGCATGCACACGTGCTAAAGCGCATGCACTTTAATTAAAATTCAATATAAAAATTTGAGGAAAAGAGCAAAAAAATTGTATCCTAACAACAACAACATCATATTGGAAAACAATGTGTTGTACTTAGTGTAGAGTTTACTGTGTAGAAATCAGCTTCAATCCAAGTCCAACCTACAGGAGAGATTCTGCTGGTTCACCCGATTTGTAGAAATCACCATGATCCAAACATAATAGCAGGTTTGCAGGGATGAAAAAACTTTTATCAAAAATGTAAGCAGACTGGAGAGGTCATTCAGAATTGTGTTATAGATGCCGTTATGGCTTCCTTGTAATTACATCAAATCACATGCAAAGAAATCTATTATGACTTGATCTATTCTTATGGCAAAATTAAAGTGACACATTGAAATATTATAAGTACAGTATTTTACCAACAACTTTATATCATGTTATCTGAAGTCACAGGTAGGAATATTTAATGTTATATTCATACATTTCCACTCATCTCAATAGGCTTTTGCAGATGAGTATAAAACAGACACGTTTTGTGTGTGCATAATTTCGGTGGATTCATCTTCTGCATGTTATCCTTGTTCACCATTGCCTTCTTGCCATTTTTGGCCAGGTCCAGCAGTACCTCGTTCCCCTACTTTACGGCCTTGTTTCCTGACCTCATGGCCTCATTCCCCCACCTCGTGGCCTCATTCTTCTGTGAAGTTGTTTGGCCAGGTTGTAGACTACCACCTGGTCCACAAACAGGTGCTGTTTCTGAACCTCCTGCCCAAACTGCTGTGCCATCACTGTTTAATGGAAATGATCAAGCTGCCTGGTGCAATCCTTAAAAAAATGTAATTTCCACAACTAACGAACGGATGTAAGAGAATTTGTTTCTACTCCTTATCAATCTTTCTTGTCTTTCCCTTATTCAACGATGTTGTGAAACGCGGTGTATAAAAATTAATTGAACTGAATATGAAAAGCCTGCAACCTTACACAATACACTTCTTCATCTCCCTCCACCCCCACCTCTTCACACCATGGCACACACCCCCACCTCACTACATGCCCCTCATCCCCCCTCTCCCTACAATCAGACCAGGTGAGGAGAGAACTAAGGCGGCTGAAAAACAGGAAAGCTGCA